>JAPYMA010000946.1:0-112372 GCA_035041965.1 Anisakis pegreffii
TCGCGCAACAAAATATATTTTTTTCTAAATGAGGAGATCCAGCTGTATCGACTCATGCAAAAAATTTTATATGTTAGTGGGCAAACTTGAACTTACGGTAGCCTTGAAGGTGGAACCGGAGGTAGTATTAATAAAATGCCTCTATATCCTCAACTAATCGAATGCCGAACTGCTCAGCAAAATTATTAACATTCTGAATGTAGAGGTTTTGCTGGATCGAACGGTCAAAAGAAATTCGCATGTTTCCGGGCAAACCTGAGAAGACGGTTAGCTCGAACATCGCAATGTACCTATTGCTAATATGAATGTATTGATTGATGTTGCCACCCGAGATAGTATTCAGTCGTCGATGCAGCAGAACTTCTAGATTCAGAATGTGCTATATTTTGCTCAGCGATTTTGCTTACTTGAGGAGATATAGTTATTTTCTTTATTGTATCTCAACTGGCGCAGTGGCGCTCATTCATACGCATTGTATCATTATAGGTCCGTGCATACGTTACCATGGCGCTAAAGGGGTTACGGTATTCGAGGTTTTCAAGGTAACGGTACTCTTCGATTTTCCCCGTGACATGTTATTTTCTGCACATTGTCAGATTCTCCAAATTCTCTGCTTTAAGATATGTTCATATTTTTGTTAGGGGGTAGTTCATAGGGCAATTCTGCTCACTTTCTGAGGAATAGCTGATTTTCTGAATTTGTCTCAGTTGCTCGGCTTCGCTCATGTCAGTGCACTGTACCTATATTGATCATTCATTAGCATGGCTGTTTGAGGGTCATCATTTTCAAATAGTCGTTTTTTTCAGGTTTATATGCTCAAATTAAGTGCCGAAATTCGATCGTTTGATTGAAGGTGAAGCCGAACGGGATGTGAAGATGGAAGACATGAGCAATATGAAATATTTATATCAGTGCATTTGTGAGACTGATAGAAGATCACCGAATGTTGTGTACTTTAAAAGAAAAATCACAGAAGTGATTGATATTTTTATGTCAGTTTTGTTTGATGTGCTGTGGTACAGATTTTAATTAGACAGTGATAATGACGAATTGCATATTATTGAAGCACTTTCAACACAGCCCTAATCAAGCATCGAAATAGTGCATTGGAGCACACTTGCCCCTATACGGTGTTCTCATACTTTTTATTCACATCTTAGAAATCATATTCTGCAGTATTCTATTCGGATCTTGTTGATCGCTTCGATGTATGCATGCACGGATACTTTGTATTATTCATTCAGCAGTTTTGTTACAATTGTTCTCAAGTATCTTATTGCTAGAAAGTGATTTGTTCATCAGAGCGATTCGACTGCATAGAAATTAAAGATATCTCAATTGTATCTCAACTGTATCAGTCGCCTTTCAAGTGCATCTCTTCTTGATACAGACTGATTATTATATCAATGAACGGTATCTTATCATATTGGAACATATTTAAAAGAATCGAAGCAATCTGTTTTCATTACTTACAAGAGACTACATTCTCATGCTCTAGTCTTCCCTATACAATTTCAATGATACAATGTCAAATAACTGATCAAAGATCAAACCTTTTTACGATGTTGTTTACTCAATACATTGCAATTTCGCAATAGGCGTCTGGATGCACTCTTTCAAAAAACGTCAAACGACGTTCCATACTTACAATGCTTTAAACACGCACGTGTACACCTACGCACGCTCGCATCTGAAGCATGACACTCAAGATTCTCGAACCCTCTGCATCTCTACTCTCTCCTATATTCTCATTCCATTTTCTTTCTCACTAGCCATCGCAGTGCTATTTCGACAATTTTCGGCTTGATGACGAAAGCAAACACCCCACCTGTCCATCGATTTTTATCCACTATGATAGCTTAAATCAGTTTCAATTCACTTACAAAGATTCTGCGACTGTATTTAGGTTCACTTTATTTGATTTATGTTAACACACTTCAATGCCTCCGGATTTCATCCGGAATGAAAAAGCTCCTAAGATCCCAGAGAATAATCTCGGCGAAGTGTCGTTTATTTTTCTTCCATTGATATTGTAATTCACTCGCTAGTGGTACGGCAGAATAATGTGTGCACCTTTGTTGATACCAATTGATCACCACAGATCATGCCACAATGACTGCCTAACTCGTTCGGTATTCATTTGCTTTTATCATTTATGTTTTGTGCGGTGCAGTTGTGGTGCGTATTACAGTTTTATATATGTTACTAATGATTTTAATTCGTTCATGTATTTTCTGGTGAAATTTGGAATTGTGCCGTAGATATTTTAGGTTCAAGTAATCTTCCAATTCTTCATTCATGTTTGATAGATATATGATTCCGTAGATAAAGGAAAATATAATAAGGGAACAGCTATTGTTAGAAATGATCACCTTGCCGCAAACTTTTGGATTCAGTTTGGTTGCTGAAGTGCGAGGATGTTTGGTACTGTATTATCAGTGTTGCTCTATTAATAATTTATCACCGTTGAAACTCACACGCTACTTTTGGTATGGAATGATTAAATTGTTCGGATTGTATTGAAATGAGCTTGATGAGAACTGCGAATTAATCATTTAATCTTGTTTTAGACGTGCACAGTTTCCGACGTGATCGAGCGAACAAACTGCGACAGTTTCACGAAACTGTCGTTAGTCATCACTTCAAATCGAAGGTGAGGAATTGAATCAATTCTGTGACGATTTAACTTTCTTGAAATGACTTGCTGCCAATCGGTCTTGTTATTTTCTCCCGATCTGATATGAATCTATGTGGACGATTTATCGTGTGAATATTTATTTTTTATAATATAGCAATGCAATATATTCCTGAAAATGATTCATATTGTCAGCGTCAAACGTCATCCAATTCTAGGTGGAGTCGCGTACTGGTGATTACAACCTACTTCTACGATGTGGGACACGACAATCGATGATGGTGGGCCGATGGCGTCTTTCACGATGTCGGACACGACAATCGATGATGGTGGGCCGATGGCGTCCGATGGGATTAGCAACAAGATATGTTATCAGTTCGCAGCATTTCCCGTGGTAATATCAGTATCAAAACAACGACAATCTTACAATCAGCAAATATGACACCATGGCGCGAGGAGGCGCCAGGTTAGTACTTCCAGACTTGAACTTAGGGACCGATAATAAAATTCAGTCGTGGTCAGTGACCACTTTTTTACATACTTAATTCTTTTATTCTTTAATTCATTTATGAATATTATGAATTATGTTCGTGTTTGTTGTTAATTACTTGTAAATAATACTTTGTTTGTAATCGACTGGTTGAGCATACATGACAATACAGTGGTAGATGTTGTGGTGTATTGCTCAGTGATATGAAAGTTGTCATTGTCGATTGGAATATATGACAAATTTCTGAAAATGCTTCTGATGCTTCCTACATTTTAACTGGGGAGGATATTTTTAGTGTTTTTTAATTCGGTCGTTAATGTTATTCGCGCTATGTTATAATCATTGCTTTGTGTTATTGTTATTACCGTTCAATGTGATGTATTCCTGTCACTGTATTGTCATATGCTGAGGAGTTTAGGGGACAGTAAACTATCATTACCAATCATTTCAGAAGATATCCACAAATTTCTGTTATCCTTTGGGATGGAATCTGGATGGGGCAATAATCACCTGATACGTATGCGTTAATAACGTTTCAATGTAAATTAAAACGTTTCATTCAATCCAAAAATAAAAAAATCACATTTACCGAGGTTCGATACCAATGCAAAAATGTAATACGTTCTCAGAAAGCATTACGGCGCATTGTGTTTTATTCTCCACGTATTCTTTGATGTCGTGAATTAATTGATTTGTATAGATATCTTAATATTCATTGTCAACAGTGAATTTTTTCATTATTTATTTATTCATATATTCAGTTATTTATTTGTTTATTCATTTTTACATTGATTGTTGTCGTCAACATTGTGAATCTTTTTCTATGGGATATGTCTAGGGCGAAGGAGGGATGCGGCACGTAATGACCCGCTTAACTCTGGAGCCAGAGGTAGGGACTTGGACTGGCCTTATGTATGGCCCATCCCACCTAATTGGAATTTTTTTTCAGTTTTGCACCTAGTCATTCCCCTCCCCCCCCCACCCTCCTCCCATAATGTGGACTCTATTACATGAACCGCGTTGGACTCTAACATAGGTATGAGAGCAACATATTTTCTGATATTAGTTCTAACTGGCGCAAAATTGACTTGACTTAGCTTGACTGTAACTGTATTGAAAGCTCACTGAGCCAAAACTTAGAAACGTCTTGACTGGGATTAAACCACGAATTAACTTGACTTGACGTACCGCTTCGCGAATTTGATAATGTTTGAGTTGACTGACCTCCATTTGAATCTGACTTTGAGCTTTCTCAAATTCATTAATATTGACATGGACTTGAACTTATCTGACTTAGGCATGCGATTCAAAGAAGTGTTAGTCGTTTATGCACAGTTCGACTGCAGTTAACTAGTGAGCTCACAGCTGAGGAACAAGCTCTCAGAGCTGACTGCTCCTTAGAGGTAGATTAACGCATAAGAGAATATTTGTTTAGTTTGTTGCGGCAGGGACTGTAGCAGGTGTTGACAATAGCTACACTGGCATAAGAAAAGAGGAAAAATACCCCTTAAAAATGAGTTTCACAAGCGTAGGGTATGAATCGCCTTATGAAGTTAGCGGTAGGTCTGGAAAGTTCGCCTGGACCACTCATCCTGTAGAGTCGAGTTGCTATATAGGTGACTCGAAGACCTTTTCCCTCGTAGTGCTATTTAGTGACAGTTAGATTGATGTTGCAATGATCGATTGCATGTAGCCAATGGTTATTCTTAAAAAGCATATTTTGGTTGCGTGGGTGATCCCAACCCGTCGAGCTGCCAACAAGAGGGGCTAGGTTTAGGTAAATGCGACAGGCGTTCCCCGCCTACCGGCAGTCTCGGCGAATCGGGGAGAAACAACTCAAAATATGCAAGCGATATTTACCCGAGTATCGCTAGCATTCATTCTTCGGAACATATTACGGGCGTTCCCGGCCCGGGAAAGGCGCCGATTTGACCGGGGATAGGGCTTGCGCGTAAGTTGGCCTGAGTAGTGTCTACGGGCATTTGCTCAGGTAACGGGGGTTCCCGGACCCACCGTGCGCTCTTTCCCTTAACAGGGGAGAAATGTCATCGGGTTGACCATTGGCTGCACACATGAAATCATTTCACTCAATTTGAATGTTGCTAAATGCATTATGAGGGGAAATCTCTCGGGTGTTTGTGGTTACTCGCCGAAGCTTATCTATTAGCTAGTGTCATGATGGCATTCATACAATTCTATGATGATATCCTTATGTCCCTTGCCAGTGTAGTTATATTTCATCACTCAGTCTAAAGTCATCGTATTAAAAATAACGTATTAGTTAGTTTGCGGGAGAGCTAACCTCAGGTGTTGATAATGGCTGTACTGGCATATCAAAACAAGAAAATGTTCCCTTAAAATTGAGTATCACTAACGTAGGGTATGAATCGCCTTATGAAGTTAGCGGTAGGTCTGGAAAGTTCGCCTGGACCACTCATCCTGTAGAGACGAGTTGCTGACTGGTGACTCGAAGAAACGTCTTCCTCGTAGTGCTATTTAGTAACAGCTGGAATTCAGTTCCAATGTTATTAAATGCGTTTTGAGGAGAAATCTCTCAGGTGTTTGTGGTTACTCGCCGAAGCTTATCTATTAGCTAGTGTCATGATGGCATTCATACAATTCTATGATGCAATCCTTATTGCCCTTGCCAGTGCAGTTATTGTCTGTTATAAGTGCTAATAAGGTATACTTGATAAGTCTTATCGCTTCTGGTTTTAATAACTGATCAGTTTCGAGAGCTTGTATCACGGGCTAGGGCTGATATGGATGACTGTGGTTTGATCTGTGCATAGAGGTTAGAATTTTCTCATTACTGCTAGCACAGTGTCTTCTCAGGGTTGGAATGTGTTGATGTGTAGGTTATAAAGATATTTAGTGTTTTTGAAGTAGCGTTTTCGGGGTAACATCATGAAATTTTCTCAAGCTTTATCATTCGAGCACCCAGTTGATAACTTGAGCAACTGAAAGCCAGGTAGCATTCCTCGGACTGCTCTCATACCTTATAGAGGAACCATGACCTGAGTCAAGCTTCACTTAGCTTTCGCTTGACTTGACCTCAAACTACTTTTGAGTTGAACCGAAATGATTGCAGCTGACTTGGTTCGATTTCATTTTCAAGATATTCTGTTAGAACTTGTTCGTGTTATGCTGTTTGGGATTGTGCGATTGGATATGGGCATTGAAATAGCGTGTTGATGTGAATATCTGTTTGATTATCCCGTTGCTGTTGTTGTTGCTTATGTAATTATTTCTCGTTGTTGTTTATGTGATTGTTTCGTGCGTGATTGTTGTTGATTATGTAACTTTGTTTATGTGTTCATCACCGTGTTCATCTCCTCGTTGATCAATATCGTGTTTTTGATGCTGTCACGCCAGGCGTAATGGAGGGGAATATTGCTAGGCATGTTTTGGTGGCGTTCCATGAGCGAGGTGGAATCGCCAAGTGCATTGGGACCCCGCACAAACCACCCGGGTACAATTCGATGTCACATGCTAGGGTTAGGCTCAAGTTTGATGCTCTTGCCTGAAAATAAGCTCACAATTTTGCTGAGATTAGGATAGATTTGAAAATGCCAATGGTGCGTGACGTGACAGCTGCATAAATGTTTTTCCACGTGTTACCACACATAACACCGAAAATCCACAAGTTACGAGCATCTTCAGATTCAGCGAGTTTAGAATTGCCATGACGGTAATTACTGTAGTTTTGTGCGTGTCAGTTTGGAGGAATTCAACTGTTGCGTAGGTTGTGGTCATACTACGATTGTTAGCATTGCAGTTAGGAAAGAAGAAACTGAAAAACTTTTCGAATTATCAATTTGAGAAGCAATTTTGGAAATATGCTAATGCAGAACACTTTTAGAGTTACAGCAAAATGTGACTAAAATCAGCAATCATGAATTGGGGAAAATTTCATTGAAATATCGTTACACATATCTTAAACCCGGTAAAACAAATTCTGAGGGATTAATTAGATTCTTTCGAAAAACATGACGGTGAGACAAAGAAAAACAAATGGAAAGTCTCGAGTAGGATGATGGATTCTCTTGAAAGGAAACGGAATTCTTTAAATTCTTCGTTTAGCCCAGAATGGAATTCTTAGCACAGAATAGGACTGAACAGGATAGAATAGCACAGGAAGGCAATACTTCAAATTTCCATTAGCACAAAATAGGAATGCAGAAGCAACAACGAATAGAATATTCGTAATATGACGTTTAATGCATATTAGAGTAAATTCTATAGTGAGATCAATAAGATTGCATGAGCATCAGTGTTTGAAAATTAGAGATGTGTTCAGAAAAAGTTGCCGTCACTGACTTTTGCTCAGTTTTTTCTTTGGTGTAGAATATGTAATTTCGAAAAGACCTCCGTCAGTTCTCCTCAGACACCATGGGCGAGGTTTCACATCAAAATCTCGGACAGTATTTGGACAGCGTTTCTGAATTTAAACGCTCATCTTTCTGGAATGGGAAATTGATGAAGCTAAACGTCACTTCATCCTCTTCTTTAATGAGAACCTTTGGAACGTCAGTTTACTCTACCCAGCAGCCAGTGGGAAGACCATCGATAACAGTTATTTACTTAAGTTCGATGCTTACAATTAGTAACCACTGTTCTCCAGTAATTTACAAACTACATTTAATTTCCTAAACCAACAACCGTCATACTGGTTTCTACCACTAGCTCCACAACAAACGAAATTGATTAGAGGTGGTAAGAACAATCCTAATAACCCCTTCAATATAAAAATAATAATAATTAGGCTCTTATTCGCTTTACTCCATCATGCTGCTACAGCCAAGCAATATTAAATGCTCGTTGACATAAATAATCTGCTTGATAAAACACAGCCGATTACCAACAATCCCTTTAGTAATCGCAACGCCGATAAACATTCCGTTCATAACCCAGCGCGATCGGCAAATCAACCGGTCCGAGTCCGAATAACTACTCCGAATACACTCCTGATTTTGTCTTTGCTTTTAAGTTCAGAATATGATTACGATGGTGTCAAAACTGACAAAGAAACCATACTCGAGAGCCTATAATCTTGACCTATCTGTCATTTTGTTACTTTAAAAGTTTGCGGTGCATTCAAAAACAGTACAGTCGCCCAATACAGTCGATTTCTAGGGGTTTACCTCAGCCAAAATTTCTCCTCTCTAACATGAGCTGTGTACATTTGCTGAATGAAGTGAAAAGGATCAATTCAACAAGAGAATTATTACTTTCGCCTGCAAATAATGAATAATCAGAACCAAACTGATGATAGAAAATCACATCGTGCAGAATTGAATGCTTGAAACATAGTCTAATCTAAGACAGTGGAATTACCTATTATAAATGCAAAATTTTGATAAATTATTATAAAAATAGTGTTGATGGCAACTTGTTTCCTTTTGTAAATATCTGAATGGATTTTTGTGATTGTTCGCAAATTCAATAAAAGTTTAGATCACATAGCAATTTCGTATGATCATGAAGAGATATATTCGTAACTTTCGGAAACTGTAATGATGTGAATCAGCGAAAATTATAGAGACTCGATGAAATCGCAGATCCAGCGAGAATCGTTGAATGGGGTATTACTGTGCGCTTTCAATGCAAAGGATACTGAAATGGATCTGTCGACATGACCAAAAAACCGAGCAATGCCACAATAAATGTTTAAAAGACCTATTTCATACAATGTTTATCGTAATATTCATTTCATATGAATAACACAGTCAGACTACAATCACGGCATGAGTAATGAAAGATAAGTGGGAAATTTATCGCTCCAAAATCGTCCTATATCAAAGACAACATGTAGTATCAAAGATCCAGGTCCGAGCCATTTGTCAAACTTCACACGCGATGATGCAGTCCAATGCTTAAACAGATATCAACTTACTGTAATGATAAAGAACAATCCGTAATATGTTCTCACATTTCAAGCAACGAAGGAACATGTCGCAGTCTTCAATATTAATTGCAATAAAGCGGAATGAAGTTGGAAGATATTGAACCTTCTGACTGTAGAATTCAGCTGAATGTTTAAAATCATGTTTCCCCAGAAACATATGACGGATGAGAAGATCCAGAATGAGGAGATCCAGCCTCTCAATGAGGAGATCCAGCTGGATCGAGTGATGCAAAAAAAATCGTATGTTAGTGGGCAAACTTGAGCTTACCTGAAGGTGGCACTCGAGATAGTATTAATAAAATACCTATATCTCCTCAACTAAGCCGAACTGCTCAGCAAAATTTTTAATATTCTGAATCTAGAGGTTGTGCTGGATCGAACGGTGAAAAGAAATTAGCATGTTTCCGGGCAAACCTGAGAAGACGGTTATCTCGAAGATCGCAATCCGCCTATAATATGAACGTATTGATTGCTCTATAGTGATCAATGCACATGAATGATGAGCACGACTGCGCTAATTGAAATAGATCTAAGAAAATTGCTATGTCTCCTCAGCTAAGCAGAATCGCCTGGCAAAATATATATTTTTCTGAATGCAGAGATTCTGCTCCATCGATTGGTGTGAAAAACTTGATATGTTACTGGACAAAACTAAGAGTACGGTAGCCTTGAAGATGGAAACCCCTACAGTATCACCGGTATACAATAGTTGATATGTTACTGAGCAAGCTTGAGAGTACGGTAGGTTTGAAGGTGGAATAGTGTATTACATTAAGGAAATAACTACATCTCCTCAATTAAGTGGAATTGCTCAAGAAAATTATGTTTTTCTTTATGCGGACGTTCCACTGGATCGGATGGTGGAGGGACTGGGCAAACTTTAGAAGACGGTTCTCCTGAACGTGGCAACTTCGATATTGCTATACTAACGTGTAGATTGATCAGTAGCGAGCGATCAATGTGTCATATATCAATAAGTGTCAATGCGCTAGTTGAGATGGCTTTAATGATATAGCTATATCTCCTCAACAGAGCCAAGTCGCCTGACAAAATATATGTTTTTTGAATCTTGAGATTCTGGCGGATCGGATTTTGTACAATAGTTGATATGTTATGAGTAAACTTGAGAGTACGGTAGGTTTGAGTATGGAAACGTGTATAACATTAGGAAAATAGCTAAGCCTCCTCAATTAAGACGGATTGCTCAATATGATTATGTTATTCTGAATGAAGAGATTCCGCTGGACCGTTATAGCATTGAGAAAATTGCTATATCTCCTCAGCTAATCGTTATTGCTCGGCAAAATATATGATATTCTGAATGTGGGGATTCTGGGCAATTGAATTGTGCAGAGAACTTCACATGTTGCCGTGCAAACCTGAGAGTACGGTTACCTTGAAGATGGTAACCTCTATAGTAACGTATTGATATTGGTCTATGGTGATACAATGTATATGAATGAGCGTCTTTGCGCTTGTTGTTGAGATAGCTTCCTGAAAATAGCCACATCTCATCAATAAAGCAGAATTACTCAACGAAATATTTGGTATTCTGAATCTAGAGGTTTCGTCGAATCGAACGATGTTGAGAAATTGGCATGTTATGGGCAAATCTGAGAGTACCGTCAGCTTGAAGATGCTGTGGTAGTGTATAGATCGGTCTATAGTGATACAATGTGCATGAACGGGCGTCATTACGCTGGTTGAAATATCTTTAAGAAATTTGTCGTGTCTCCTCATGTAAGCAGAATCGCTCGACAATATGTATGTTTCTCGAATCTAGTGATTCTGTGGAATCGAACGGTGTGGAGAAATCGCTTTTTTCATTGATGTTCGTTTTTAATTGCCGAGTCTCATGCTGTTTCTGCCAGTGATGAATAAATTTATAAAAATGCTTGTTTCTTTCCAGAAAATTAACTTCTTTCACTTTGCTGAGGAATTTCCGGACCAATTTTCTGTTTGTTCGTGACGTTATGCGTGGAAGTAGTAGATTCCTGTATCAGGAGAGAGGAGTGGTGGGAGGGGGAGGGGGGGAGTGGAAGGAGAGGTTGGAACGGCGGCCTGCCACATCATGAAAAGGGTAGTGGATCACCCGAGCCTGAAAACCACTGACTTGTAGGGAATCTGGACATTTTCAATGCGGGTAGGATGAACTGGCCGCATTCAGTATGATCGATTTAATTTGTCGTCTTCGATTAGTTTAGATGGAGTAACTCAAGCTCTATTTTTACGCAGTTTTGCCCGACAACTCCCTGATTCTTCAGCACCATTGAATAAGTGGTAATCTCGCCTCTCAGAAAAGTATATATGTCATGAAATAATAATGTTCAGCTCGCGAGCTGTATGTAGTCAAATCTCCTGAACGTATTGTATGCTGCTGAACCATTCAATTGTACCGCCTACGTCTCGTTTCACGTTCGTTCTCTCTGTGCATCAGCATATATTGCTGAAGGAAAGCACCTCATGGAGGTCGACGTTCAACCAACCCTCTGGCTGTGCTTCGAAAACCTTGATAAGATCACCAAATCACTAGATTTTATAAGTCACATCTTGTAACGTAGTTCATGTGCAACGTTATTATGTAATATTCTTGATCCACAGAAAATCAGAACAATACGACATTCTTTCGCTGTACGGGCATTTAGATCGAAATTGCCTTTTGCTCCACAATTTCTTTGAACAGAATCAAAATGTGAGAGAAAGGATTTGGTATAAACAAAACAGTCGAAAAACGTGAAACAACTACGAATTCTTTTATTGAATATGATTTATTCAGCAGCAGACACATCCACGAAACATTTTTTCATTGTCAGCAATGGACTGTGATTATCCGTTAGAAAATATTATAATACTGGTGTCCGAGTTTATTCCACAAATGAGGTTGAATATTATATTTCATATTATGATCTGTTGCAATTTATGCATCTTTTTTTGACTACAACCATACAGAATGATGATAATGCGATGAACATTAATAATTACAGCGATGTTTTCACTTTCTTCTTCATCCAAAGCCAAAAAAGTAAATCAAACTGTTATCGAAAGAAAGAAAAATTCCAATCGGATAAGACGATCGTCATAAATAATTGCCGGCTTTTTTCTTACTATTAGTATAAAGCTGAAGCGAGCTTTCCGCTCAAAATGCTCATTTAAGTTAGCTCAGATTTTCATTTTGATTAACCAAAGGAACAATGTAATAATTTATAAGTTTCTTGTTTTCCAACAGATGCATCATTTTTTTGTATACATCTTTATTCTTCATTTCGAATGAATCAATCAATTACATCAAACTGGACAACTCATACAAGATTCCATATTTCGAAGAACATAAAATACGCAAAAGACGTGTAATCACTTAATGATAAGGTAAGTCCATTCGATTGTCACTTCAATTATCGACACACCAAAAATGTTTAATTTTCCATTCGATTCACCGGAAGTCGGTTGTATGTATCAAACGGATAATTGATATAATTGAAATCAACTCTTCGATAGAAGATAGACGGTTAGTAATGTAACACTGTATCGAAGTGTTTGAAAGCATCACAAAAGCACAGCGAGGTAGCACAACGGAAAACTTCAACACTTTGCTTCATATATAAATCTTGTTGTTAGGCACCGTTTCCACAGAAAGCTTCATTATCGGTAAGATTTCATGAAGAACAAATTCTTCACATTCTTGTTAAGAACGTATCCTATTTCTCTTTAAACGAATGAGGATATAATCTATTTTTTAAAATATTCTATTGGCATACCTGGCAGAAGAAGACGAAAAGAAGGCTAAAATGAAACAGGAAAAACAATCAGCAGAATTATTGAAAAAGCGACGACATTCACGTTAATCGCTCGAAATGAAGTCCATCGATTTTTGTAACACAACCAGTCAGTAATTAAAACCGGTGGACGTAAACTCTCGTTGATCTTATTTGTTACGATTTAAGAAGAGAATTTCATCTGCCTCGAAACAACATCACCGGAGCTCCGCCAATGGAAGAAGAGAAGCTGCGTCCTAAGGGGACATGGAATAGGCATAAATTTTGCTCATGGACTTGCTCCACTTACATCCAACGAAGTGATGCCAAAATCATTGAACATCAACATCAACAAAAAACTCAAAATGATTCATGACTCTCAGATTTCCCAGTTCCGAGTCGGATAACTCGAACTGAACAAAATGAATAATCAAGATATACTTCACAAAAGCAAATAGTGAAAATAAATCCCTATAATATGGGATTAATCAATGTGAAATAGGATTTGAAAAGTTGAGAAAATGTTCCATAAAAGTAGGAACGATAAAGTTTTAAAGATTCAAACACCGAAAGATGCAAAATAAAAGACGAATAATCAAAGAATTAAAAGCCAGATAATAAAGAATATGCCAATATACACAAATATATTCGAGAGAAATTGCTCTTCTTCTGCTTGGCGACTACCTGGTGCAGCTGAAAAGTTATATTCATATACAATGCAATCAGTTTGGACGAGTAAACGGAAGTGATTCTACAAACAATTCATATTCGACTGCTGTAAACTTCACGAACCTCTTCCGTCACACTCGCTGAATTGAGCCGAATACATTTCACCACAAGAAAAACGAAGATAAAAACTATGACTATGAGGACAGATTTATGCTAGCAATAGTAATATTCAAAACATCAAAACAAAAACGAACGTGCATCTGGACGGCGTTCACCAAATCCATTGTTGAAGAATGACGCAAAGAATGAAATTGGAAAAACACCTATACCCATTGAGAACTGAACACCACCTCCACCGTTGTCGCCACCCCATTGAAAACCGGGGAAGCCTTGGAATCCGCTCTAAAATTTCAACTTGTGATGGTTTCTTGTCGGAGTTCAAGACGAATACAACTTATCAGATTTATTGTTCACTCACGAATACCATTTGCAACTTATGAAGCTGGATAATTTCATAATAATAATTTGCAAATTTTGGACTGAATTCATAATAATGGAATATTGTTTCGAGTAGACTCAAAGTCTACATTATTGCACGACTGAGAGTATTATAATAAAAGGTCAACTCTGGCAATGCTATAGAATACGAAAACAGTGAAGGTAAGAAGTGCTTAAGTTTGATAATTGGGCTCTTTACTAAGTCTGTATTGGATCCATATATTTACTATCTCCGATTTTCATATACCTGCGGAGCTTCGCTTCGCTGTCCCTGCGGTCGGGGTGGCACCTTTTCACGCGGATCGGTTTCGTTACCGCCTCTTCCATACAATGGAATCACCTAGAATCAGCTCTTTTTGATCAATAACGGCAATGTCTTTCTGATAAATCCAACTTTTGAGGGCATATCCAAGGAAAACTGATAACAGTGCAAAAGTTATAAAAATGATTTGACAAACATTATTAAAAACAAACAGTTACAATCGAATACGGGTTCTGCCGACGAAGATTACTTTCTAAGCAATTAATCGATTCAACGAACACTCAAAAGACATTCACATCTGTTTTTAAACTTTTGAGTTAAAAAAGTGATACTCATGACTCAGCCACACATAAAATGAAATCGAATTATGCACCTTATCTTTACTAATCGCGGACTTGCAAACAGGACACAGCTGTCTGTTGGGACGAGTATCGAGCCATTGGTGAAGACATGGCCAACAGAATAAATGACCACACATCGACACAACTGCATCACGGGCTGTATCCAAACAAATATTACATTCGAATCTGGAACTTTGTTAAATTCGCTGTTGTAAAAAATTTTCCAATTCATTCACTTAAAACAATCCGCGAGCATAAACAGACGCAAACGCAAACAATAACGTCATGATATACGTCGTCGAGTTTGGATGAAGATATACATTTTAAAAACATTTTCAAACTGGTAACAGAAAATATCAAATGAGAGTAAACTGTGATAATAACATACCGTCCACCTTCGTCGTCTTTCTTCTTATTTTGTTCTGACTGTGATGTGTCTTCAGAAGGTTTCTTGGCATCTGTTGATACGGATGCACCACTCGATGACGCCATATCAATAGGTTACCTTTAAATATTCAACAATCTCAATGGCAAGAAAATCGGTTATCTATGAGAAGCACGCATCGTTTTACGGAAAATTTGCCATCATCCGGGCTCATCGACAAACATATTCGATACAACAGACGCTTCATATTGAATGAAAAGCTGTAAATTCATGAGCATCTCCAAAGAACGTTATCATTACGTTACGAGCAAAAAACAAAATCAATCCAACGGAGCAACCGTACAGTAATAAAAGTATTATCTAACTAACAATAAGCATAGATGAAGACTGATGATACGATGATGATGATGTGATAAAATGATAACAGAGTTGTTATTTGCTTTTCCTATGAAAATTTATTGGTATTTTCGCTGTCAATACTGCTAAAAGACAAAATGCACAAACGATGGAAACAATAATTACGCTGTTAAGAGTCGCATGAGTGAGGAAACGATAAGAAAACAAATGGAGCTTGTGAATGAAACGGAATGTGAGGGAACGAAAACACTGTACATGTTGTTGCTTTCAATCACTTCAATTATGTCAGTTATAAGTCAATACTGTGATAAAGAATTCATCAAAGGTGATGCAAATGAATAAAAAAAACAAAGTTTTTTTGGTTTGCATCAATCGATGAAACACTCAGCCTTGAAGTTGGAATGAACAAGCCTGAAACAATTTTAAGCACGGCTGAAGCAATAATCAATGTTATTCGATAACTGTTTTTCGTAACAATGATTTCATCAGTCAATAATGCTAAAGTAACGCTGTTTGCTTCAAATTCCACTCCCGTTCCAACCATACTAATCAAAAGCGCAAATGAATATTTATAAAACGAACCAATACAATACATCAATAACAAAACAGCACAAAACGATCAACAATTAACTCCAACTGAAGAATGATCTCTAATCGACAATTACATTTCACATATCGAATGCGTTGCGTATTGGCAAAGCGTGTCTCATTGATGTTCCCATATACACGCTGTATCTATCATATTCACGTACACAACACGAACGAGCACTCGAACAACTCAGCACAGATCTAGTACAACGTCACCTTAACTTGTTGGCATTAGCTGATTGCATTTGTTTTATAAATTGCGAATGAAACAAGCAATCAGCAGTAGTTATGTTAATAATAACAATAATAACTCTCATAATATCACAATAATACCTGCACGAATAATTTATCTTTCGCGAATGTGCGATATATAATAAACAGCACAATGATGTTTCTTGACCTAGATGATAAGATACGAATGATAACAATGAATCACTGATAGTTTATTCATTGTGCCTCCGGTCAACTTGGTGTATACCAATAAAACTGCGTCAGGAATTACAGAATATCTTTCTGTGTTTCAGTGAGTTGATTGGGAACATTGTTGGAGATTGTGTTGATGCTCTGGCGTTCTTGGTTTCATTCTCAAATACGCAGAGTATTTATGTTCTCGTTCAAATCTTACTTTCTGATCAAAATCATGGGAACGAATTGATTTCAGCCATAATGAAATTTTGGTGGCTGGAAAAGATATGTCTCCGAATTATGAGCGTTTTGAATAGTTCTGCTTAATGCAAAACTGTCACATTATTGATTATAAACCTGCATGCAGATTTATCAAACCGTTTAGTTCCACCTAAAAATCTTATAAAACTCAAATACAATTCGAAAAAGCTGTTGAATACTGTAAGGAAAAGCTTCCGACACATACACCGGCAGTCACAGTTGGAGTTCTCGCTCATGTCAATAAAGGTGAAGAGTGAGACATCATATGTTGATTTTATTCCTGAACATAAACCTGACATTGAGAGAACAAAAGAATTGGTGGAAACCGCAAAACTTTTACAAGAATAATAATAAATTTTAAATTGTCCTTTAATTTTCACAAGTTTATTAAAATTTTAAAAGCAATCAAATAATTTCTCTATTTTATTTCGAGTGATTCTCTTCAAAACATTTTCCAATTCTTTTCAAATTTTCATCTGATTCGCATTTTGCACTGAACTGATGATATTTTCACATGAGCTGAGTGGACATTTTGTCTTCAATAGTGATGCTAATCGAGAAAATTTGCGTTCGGTCGGAATCGGACCAAACATACTTTTTGGTTCCCAGTTCCCAAATTTGATATTCTAACTAAATCCAAATTATTCAGCCAGAATTTGGCTAAATTTGCCTTTTAGAGTTTCAAGCGAACAGTTACGAAGATCACCGAATCTCGCGATTACCGACAATCCGAAAAAACGTTTGAATCGATGGTTCGCTCGGATTTGACCGACCGAACTGCGGCAGATTACCATTACTTATCTGTAGGCGTAATTTCGCATGAATGTGTTACAAATGCAACCTTCTTTCTGCATCAGCGGAGCCTTGGTGGTCTTGCTTTTGGGCGAAGAAAACTCTATTTTCAAATCATAGTAAATAAGATCAATTAGAGTTTGGGTCCACCAGTTTTGCCAGCGGATTAATTTTGTCCGAAAATACTTTTCTTGATTATTCACTTCTCATTCTTGAATGAACTGCCCCAAAAAAATTTGGGAAATCCATGCCTTGCACCCTCTTTGTCGATGTGTTTTTAATCGCTTTCGTTTCAAATTCTACCCTAAATCAGTTTTAGCCGTTGTTGAACGTGATTGCTGACCTCAGTTTCATAATTGGCATTTCCCATTCCATTCTTTGTCGAATTTTATTGTTCTGATTATTTTTCATCACATATACAAGAACAAAAACTGTATAATCATTGATTTTTTGTCTCTCTCACCGTTTCCAAAGCAGCTATTACATATTAATAAACGCGGAAAACGAGGTCGATTTGGCTAGCATGTTAGCGCAATTGGACGACTGAAAGCAAAAAACTGAGAACCTGCATTAGGGGATTATATCAATGATTAACAGTTTATGTCAATGAATGATTAACTGTTCTTAATTAGTGATGATTTTTAACAAATCAACGTAAACATATCACTGGAATCGACACTGAAAGGTTAGACGTTCATTGGTTAAATTAAGATGTGAGGTCATTGTGACAAGATCAGCTTTGAGGATGGACGGATGGATAAGTTCATCATGAAAATTAGCGGTATTGTCGAATAGTTTGAACATCACTTGACTTTATTGTTTGATGTTCCTCGCTGCAAGGTTGGAAGGATGTTCCTCTCTTGCAGTCTTTCATTATATCCCCTAGACATTGTATTCACTCAAGCGGACAGCTTCTGTCTGAAATGAAGTCTATATTATCGTTATCAGGGCCATAACTACTACCCGAATGCCCATTCAGAGGTTGAATCAATTAAAATCAGTTAATCCAAAAAAATGACGAGGTATAGGCAATGCAGCGGTGGTTTTTCTCTTATTTTCGGATGATAATGGCGACTTGCGAACGTAAACTGACAGCGGTAGGATGGCTGTTGAGTGTTAATACTACTAATACAAATAAATTTATAGATAATTAAAAGAGAAAATTTGTGCCTTGATCAAATTTTCAACAGTGACAAGACAAGCTTTTATTATGGCATGCTACCTGAAGACACGTTCACAGTCCATGTCGAAGAAAGAGCACTGTCTTTCATGACTCGCCAGAAGCTTTGTCGAGAGCTACAAGGCAAATGGCACTACGAAGAAATGCTTGTAGAGCAAAAAAAAGATTAAAGATTATTTCTGTAAGCTACATTCGAATTGATCAAGTGTGGTTTGGTTGAGCAAGGCTGGTTACAGGTACTATTTACAAAGCGGCAGTTAATACGGAAAAGGTGCTTGTCCCTCTTCATGATCCACTAGATGCGTATGGTTAAGGTTGACGAAACTCAAATTAATGGATGAATTTCTTCATCCGAACATTTTTGTTTTCTGAACAAACCCAGAACGAACACAGTGGTTTCAAGTATGTGGGATAGATCGTGATATTTTTTCAATAATATTAAAACACAATCTGCAGAGTATTTTCTGTCAGATACTTTCTCTGCGATGGAACAAATATATCTTTCCGATGTGCCTGTCATAAATCTGCCTCAATAAAAACATTCACCATCCTTTATTTAGAGCTTTCCATTATTTGAAAGCTATTGAATAGCAGTTGTCAACATTAACATCAGAAGCGATCGATCGTTATTCATCTCGATGACCGATTGCTATTGTGTTTCGATGTACTAGATTTTTGGTATTGTTATGATTGAATGGTGGGTATATTTTTTATGTGTGTATCTATTGTTTTCCTGAAATTTCGTTTTTCATTGGTTTCTTTCTGGATTGAATAGAATTTCATTCTTAAATTGGTCGGCTTCATTCGGGATTCCAAATGAGCTTTTTGTTCCGATTGTCTTATTCCATCCAATCTTCAAAGAAATCATTTAATGAAATGGAATTGTTACATGGTCAGGAGACCGAATGCCATCTTCGAATCGATGGTGCCATTCAAGGGTATCACTCGTTTGAAGAAATTTTTTTGAACGGATCAGCATGCAAGATAAATGAATGCTTTCTGGATATTTATGGTATGAGAAACTTCGGAACATTTCGTCATAACTTTGGATGAATTGATCAATAATTATCTAAAGGTCACTCCATCAACGGTAATTGTCTAATTCATTTTTCATTCTAAAGCATCCTGCTATTTACAATTAGCTTGTGCGCTTTAGAGGTAACGAAACGGAGTAATAATTTCTTATTATCACGCGAATTATTCGATTAACGAACCACCTGGCATCACTATTAGCACATTGATTAACGGTGCCCATTTGTGATTACTTTATAGAATTGCGAAAACAGATTCTAAGTTATCAAAAAACTATAGACGTCGATGAGTTCACGCGTTGTTTCTTTCCGAAATAATTGTCTAAATGACGTTGGGCACTAGGTGCAAAACAGTGAAGGATCCTGCGATTTGGGTGCATAAAGAGAAGTGAATTCGCTAGTAAACTACGAATATGTAGATAAAAAAGAACGAGGAGACTGGTGATTAGGGATAACAGAGTGATATTTACTCATGATTAATGGGATAATATAACTAATGAATCAGATGGTAGATCACATCAGTTCGATTAGTTCATATGATATGGCTGGATGAGAAAACAATAATCGTCAATTGTAACTAAGAACAAGTGAAGTTAAAGCTATTGTGATGCTGAAGGAAGTTAATAAATCAAAGTTTTAAAGTTGTATGAATGAATGTTAATCGATCCTTTGCACACTCCATCATTATACACAATCTTATCATCACTCGTATCGCTCTCGCAAATCGTTTCTCTACTAAATCCATGCAGGATATAGTTCGGATGACTTTTATATCATCAATTGCTTTGTTCGAGTCTTCATTTGAGAACACTTCGATATTAGTCACCTTCTGTGCATTTCTTGCTCAAATGCTCGTTTGTAAATAACGTGACTCTTAAATTCCGCTCCAAATCAAAATGGAAAATCTCTTCATCACGTTTCGGCGCCTAAAACTGGTAAACTTTAGGGGCGAATTATAAGCAACATAATTCAAAAAAAAGATGTTTCGCTATTAGGACAATAGAATTCCGAGGTCCGAAATATGGCTTTTTTGCAGCGTAGTTTTGTAATTGTTGTCTAGGGAAATTCAGTTGAACTTTCGACTAATTTTATTCTCATTCGTTTCGAATCTGCCAGCTAACATTATGAGTAATTTTCTATTGTTGCAAGGAAAACACAACGATGTGCTGAGGAAATTTCAGATAGTTCACCTTGCATGCTTCTTTTGATGAACTTAAAAACTTAAGAAACCACTCGAATTCTAGAAAATAATTCAGCTCTCAATTCAACTTCAAAATCTCCAGAAATACTCATCAAAAACATCAAATTTTATCCAGCTGTGAACAACGAATCCCGACGTTAAACGCACCTCATTTTCAGATGTGTTTTATATCTATTGCAAGCATAATTTTATTGTTCTTGCTGAACAATTTCATTTCCTCATCCTATGGAAACAAAAATGTCTCGAATATATCATCACATCAATCAACAAAACCTAACGGTTTGTTTGTTTGCACTTATCTAACTCAGTTCTGAACACACTTGTGCATTTATTTCATTGATATGTTGCAGCATTTCTTGATTTTTTTTCTCGCTAAATTTTCAGTCTCGCTGTCTTCGACCAATCTCAAATTTACTGTAGGACATTTTCTCGACATCCAAAATGGATCACCGATCTTTCATTCTTTGAAGCATCATGAATTTTGATTGTTGACACTTATTCAACAATTTTCAGCGAACATATTCATTCCTTCCTATTTTATCACGTGACTAATGAATTTATCGGAGAAAAAATTTCATCAGTTTTGCAAAAAGTCCAAATAATTCGGAAAAAAGTTGTTCTGAACTATTAAAGTATATGAATATGGTTTCATACATTGAGTGACGGAAGAGATGAATATCTTACAAAACCGCAGCATAAGTGATGCACAACTCTAGAAGAGTTATAGATTATCAGGTGATATCAAGAGAATCACTCAAAGATTGTTATTGTTGCTGATCAGTTTCATTCAACTGATAAATTCTTTCGAAAATATAAATGAGGTCAAAGGTGATTGTTTCTGTGAAATGCGTCTCGACAAAATATGTGCGGTGTATCGAAAATAAACTAATAATGTCCTTTCACGTATCATGAACAGCTCTTATCATTATCATCAAACTTATTGATCTGCAACAGATGATTTAAAAACAATTCTGAAATAACGTGACACAACGTTTTCGAGCAGCGTGAACGTCATGAGCCATCCTTCAGAACGTGAACGTCAGAAATAGAGTTACCCTTCCAAAAAACAACTCACTTTGAATGGTAACTCTCCACTCTGATATCTGAGCAGTATCATATTTAAGACAAAATTCTTTGATTGCGTAATTTTTTTCGGCAGCGTTCAACCGAGAAACTTTTTGATTATCCAAAAACATCTATCCTGTGGATGAAAACCTATTGTTCCAGAGAGCATTCTGCGTTTTTCAAGGTTCAGTCAGAGGTATTCGAGAGCGCATCATGAGCTAAGCGCTACATGAGCCTAGAAAATTCAATTCACTTCAAAACGTTTAAAGAGGTTCGCTGATGATATTCCGATATATCGAACTTCGGTCATTTGAATACACTAATATGATTGTTAGCGAAAGCGCAATCGTATGAACAAATCATGCTATATATCTTGCAGTGGTGAAGGCATCAATTGGGAGTGTTTGGGATGTCGTAATAAAAACGTGTGATGAACAAGGTGCTGGAACGGATGCAGCTGTTTATTTGAAAGTTTTTTACGAGACTGATCATGCTAGCGAAATATTCCAGCTCGATAATCCTGGAACGTTCGTTCCTATCGCATTTCAAAGTTTATCATCCTCTTACGAATAACTAGACCAGTGGTTGTCATGGGGTGAAATAGGAGCTTTTATAACCGAAAGTGTTCCCTATTTTGGGTAATTTGGAGGTCTTAAGGGGCCATGAATGAGGTCGAGAACTTACTTGTTAGTATTTCGTGCAGTTGTTATTTTACGATAGAACGCCACTGTGATACTGTTTTTTTAACTCGGAAATGTAAATGTGGTTAGTGGATGGTAACACTCTTCATTCTTCTATTTTCTGGCTGTGAGTATCATTGGATCGTCCAGTCCTAACAGTGTTTTCATTTGTTTTAGCATGGTTTTCATTCTTTTCCTAGCTGTTGCAATCACTCTCATAGCTTTTATCATTAAAAGTGTTCTCTTTTGCTAATTTCTCATTCATTTCACTCAACAATTAAAGTCAAATTCTCATTCTATCAAATACACTCTATTATTGATCATTTGACTGTCGAACGTTGTTGAGCAATAATATTCGTTTGCTGTATTGTTGATTTCGGCCATCAACACCCGTTAACACATCCAGTAAATAGTGTATGCTACAGAATAAGAAGTTGATTCGAACTGTGAAGTGAAATGGAAACGAAGTGAATGAGAAAAGCTCATCAAGAGAACGACATTCGCATGTAATAGCTATGAGAGTGAATACAACACGTCTGAAAAGAATGAGAAACCATCTAAATCAGTTTGAAGTGAGCGTATCAGAGACAATAGCTTTTCATGCAACCATAACTGATTGCAATAATGATCAACACAACAGTTTGAGAGAAAGACCAGCGATGTCCATTACCATCATGAACATGCTAATAAGGTTGAACGTAACGGCCATCTGAGCATGATATACGCAATTTCCATATTCAATAGGGGGGGGGGAGGTTACGGTGGCCTGCCAGATCATCAAAAGTGAACCAATGAATGTGAGAACCACTGAATTAGACTGAAAGAATGCTCGCTTGTCTTCTGTTCACCTTCTCAATCATGAATTTACCATAGTGCTCATGCCCAATATTTGCGTTGGATTCATTTTGATTACGATTCAAAATTCTTTTATCTGGTCGCCAATTATATTTTTGTGCGTTTCAACGTGAAAATTGATTTATAGGAATGATTTTGAACGTGGTCAGAGAAACCATTTTAAAGTGTTCTTGAGGTATAAAGATATCATCAATATCGGACTTTTTTGGTGGCCCGGATTCACGCTGAATGAAGATTGGTGTGTCGATTGGGTTAGTCGCCTGGCTTCGAAATTACTTACAATAGCCGACTAAAATAAGCTAAAATTATGTTATGATGAATGAAAAGTAGCAAGGGTGATACTAGAGAGCGCTCATCAATTACCCGCACAAACAACCATTTGGAGCACGAGATTTTATTCGTTAAAATTTGATGGATCGACGATTTCAGTTTATAGAGTTCTGATGAAAATTCAAATGATTTATTCATTATTCAATATTCGTATGCCTTTTTTCATATTCATTCATTTATGTTCACATCTGTTAATGTTGTCATATCCTCATCAATGCTCTTCAAAGATACATTCATTGACTTATCTTTACATTAAGAGCTGAATGTAGAAAACTACTTGATTCAGTGTACGAAATACTCAATTCAATGAAAGAACAAGAGCAGTATTTAAGGTGTTATTGTTGAACAGTGATCAAGATAAATGCTATGAGGGTATTTTCAATCGATGGATATTGCATTACAAGGATCCGCCAACATACGCTGTGAAGTTTCATCGACTCGCATTTGCTGACTGTGTAAATCCAGCACCGAAAGATGTGAAGAGATTTCGTTTCATGCGTTTATTGGACGATAAAGTTGCATAATTGAGCGACGTGAAACATCATAGATTACCATTTCATTCAATTGTTTTATCGTTGTTCGGCGAAATCATCTGTGATATTGTTCCGTTCTTTAACAGAATGTTGCTTTTTAATCGATTCTCTTATGCTCTCTCTGTTTGCTAATAAACGAACACAAGATTGATCTTGCTGCTTCATGATCATTGATCAATTTTGATAACATTCTCAGTGAGTGATGGATATTCCTCCAATAACTAAACACTGTTCTGTTTCTTGCGAAATTATTTAACTCAGCTTAGGCTCCATGTACAAAACAGCCTAATTATCTCGTGCGGCAGAACAATCTAGTTATGATCGCGGAAATTCTCATGTATAAGTACATTACATACGTTACTGGTGGATAATGCACAGTTCCTAAGAAACAGCTCATTCAAGAAAATGGATTCAAGCAATTTGAGGATCTACTGATTGATGGGTATTTTTAAGCACTGTTTCTGATGTATTATCACTCATTTAAGTGACTGTGAGATACTTTGAAAGCCGTGATATTACGAATGAAAATGAATTTACTTTTGTTATCGAGCAAAATCTCCTCTATTCGACAGTATCAAAACATCATCAGTTCTCAACCAAAACATCACCAGTCACCAAAGTCATTAGAACCACCCGGCTTGAAAGGGCCATATAAAATCGTTTCAGTGCTACTATTCCTTAACATACACCTCTTTCAACACATTTCATCGCAATGTCGATCATTAATCAATCGATACTTGAGCATCCAAATTCCTTTGAGAACCTTTCTCAACCGAGTCAAATGCTTATAGTTAGACTTCAACATTTTTATGTATCTTTTCTTATCATCAATTCGAGAAATTTTTGGGCTGAACGAGTTGGATCAAAATGCTAATTTTTTGAAAAAGTGATGCTTAACAGCGTGATTTCGCATGTTTTTGACGCCAACTCTGATGATCTGGATCAATCTTAAGCTCATGCTCGAACAGGTGACAGTTCAAATTCGATATATTCAAATACGATTAAGTCAATTAAAGATGCGATTAAAGGGAGTTTTGCAGATGAATCCAAAGAGCAATAATCACTTCCGCACAACACACAGAGAGAATTCCATTGCTCCATATTAGCAACGTTACAATAGTTAATTCTTGTGATCACCCTTGAGAAATCACTAAAAGTTTGACGAATATCAACGAATTCGGTGTTGACTGACAAACGTGAAAAATGAAAAAATGAACAACATTCATCGGTAATTCCGTATTTTCACTGACAAAATACTGCTATCTACAGCACATCACAAACGTTGCATAAAACAGGGACGCAGGTCAAAATGCGTACAGAGAAAGATCGCTATTAAACATTCAGATTGAGCAATCTTTAAAACTGCAAAATGAAAATATTCTCAATGAGAAAACAATGAATATGAGACCGAAAGCCGGAAAAACAATTTCGTTAAATAAAGCGAGCGAATAAACTATGATAAGAACAAAGTTTTCAAGTATACTTGATACGATTTGTTTTCGATGCAGTGCAAAGCGATCGGGTGGATGAGCATAAATTAAAGCATAACTGAGAATATATTGAAGACGTGACAAAAAGCACGAATAAAATACAACACACAGCGAGTGAAATAGATTGAAAACTTTGAAATGGTAATAATGAGAAGTTTCTCTCCCTGAGAAGAATCATCAGATAAGTTTAGGAAGCAAAGCAATTCCAGCATAGGATCGTGGCCGGTTCATGCGGACCTCGGGTTGTGTCCATGTACTTGATATATTTTCGACTGAACGATCGATTTCCATGTTCTCATAGATATACGACAGCTCAACTGACGATATATCGAGTGTCTCCAGCGAATTCAGATCCGTTGTTCCGTCATCACCTAATAACATAAGATAATGATAACCCTGACTGAATCGTTGTGCAACCATCAACATTCAGTATCACGTGAACACTAACGAAAACCCGAATGAAAGAAATTTTCAGTCTGAAGATATCAAAAGCGCAACGATTCACAATCATTATAATGCACTGAAATAACTAATGCATAAAAACGAACAACTCTCGCCAGTCACATCAAAACAAATCGTTAAACAAATTAAAATATCAGTTATTACCTCCAATGGCAAAAACCGTCGATCCAAGAGCCACTGCACACGCGTTACGTCGACATACGTTCATAGTGGGTAATTCTATCCAAACGTCTTTAATTAAAATCTACAAATTGATAAGTCAAATAAATGAGTGAAGTGAATGAATAGATCTTACAAGATCCATTAAATAAAGCACAAATAACCTCAGCCGTGTCCCTTACAACCGGACCGTCATGACCTCCGATCGCAATTAAGTTCTCGTTAACGACCGTAACTGCGGCACCAGAACGTCTCCAGATGAGATTAGGACCACCTCTCCACCTGTTCGCTCGTGGTTCATAGATTTCGACGGTGTTCAAGCATTGTCTCATATAGCCATCATATCCACCAACCGCATACACCAGACCGTTCAGTGTGCTGACACCAACCGACGAACGACGCACAGACATCGATGGCAGTGTTTGCCAGTGACCTGGAATTGCATACGTTCTCACTTCTGACTCTCCTCATCAACTCTAACAGCCAACAGCAAATCCAATTTCTATCACTGAATGAACAAATGAATAAACCGTTGGATGGTTGAATAATTTAGGGAAGAACAAAAGTGAGGAATGAACCTTCACGAGGATCGAATGCTTCTGCAGAGCTCAGTCCAGTCGTGCCATCGAAACCGCCGATCGCGATCATTCTATTCTCAACCACTGTCACGCCCAAAGTACTTCGTCTTAAAATGTCTACTTATTTATTGCATTAATAAAGAAAAAATTATAAATATCGCTATATTTCAAATGCGTAGAATAGAACACTGGATGATATACAGTCCCAAGAGCATTATGAACCAAATGAGACGAATAAACGAATAAATAAGTGAATGATAACCTGGCATCCATTGGAACAGAGGGATACCACTTGTCTCTGTGAATGTCATACGCATCCACAGTACGCACCCTCAACGAACCATTGAAACCACCGACTGCATATACCGTATCACCAAGCTCACCAATACCACAGCGACAACGGCGTTGCGGTAAATCACTCACTACAATTCATTCGCTGATATCATATCAATACTCTCACTCCCGTTATGAGCACTGTCGTGCCAATTCTATCATTCAAGATGTTTTGCTGCCCGCGCCTTCACTGATACGACATTTTCGAATGTTTACTTCAAGCTACTCAACCTCAGCAAATATCAATCGAATAAAACAGATCTTACGAGATGTCCATCGGATGGAATCTACGTCAAACACATCAACGTTAACGATTGCTTTCGGAGACTGACCACCAACTAACATTATCAGCTGTAATTCGATTATATCAAGATGTAATATTGGAATATTAAAAATAATAACATATTGGTTTGCAAATTGTTACAAATAATGCAAATGAAAATCATCCCTATGATGCAAATAAAATCCCTTTAAAGATATTGCAATAATACGAATAAACAACAAAATCAAATGCTCCATGTGATGAAGGTTTACTAAAAGGGAACAAAATATCAGCCTCACATTAAATTTAGCACCCATTCACGCGATACACCAACGACTAACATATAATTATTGAGTTAATAATTCAAATTACGTTTTGCCTAATTAAAATAATAACCTTAGATAAGGGGACAGGCTGTCGAGGTGTACATCGTTTATTGTCACATTTTCGATCTCTTTTCAGATGGTGCCTATACGCCTCCAATAAATAATCTTTACATTCCGCATTCTGATGGATCAGCGGTTCTGCATCCACCTCAAATGAGTATTTTTGAATAAGCTTCGCTGAATGTTATTTCATTCAAACTTTCACCGCGATTCTGACTTTTAGATTCTTCATTTGTACTAGTTATTTCAAGAAACAAATACATTTGTTTTTTTTTCACTTTAATTTAACGAATATGATTGTGTTCGATTTCGAATTGTTGCTGTTTCGTGATTCAGTTCTAAGAAGGAAACACACCGGAATCGTAATCGACAACTCAGTTTTTACATTGAAAGTACAGTCTGCTATGGTCGTAAGAGAAATTAAATAATATTTGAGCGAAACGTGATTATCACTTTAGAATGAACGACTTTTTTGATTTGCGTTTATCAAGTGAACGATAACAAGCTTTCAACCTTATCGATGAGATATTCTTGCGGTAGAAGAGCTAATCTAACGTGGTTCATCAGTTCGGGGATATACTCTCTGCGATTCGATATATCGTGATGAACCCAGTTCATTACTGCCTCGTACACCTAAAAATTAGAAATTGCAGATGAAAAATGAATTCACCAAATTTCATCATGAACGAAATAGGTGATTGTGAGAGTGTAACGAACCTTTTCTTCGCCATTCGTTGTGAGACGATCCGATGAAATCAACTCAACCAAACGTTCTTTGTCAAGTGAAAGAAATTCTTCGCAACGAATCAAATAACTAAAATCGCATGAGAATATCAATCGAATAATCGCACTAAGTGTACTGACTCATTACCATTATGCTTCGCAATCAGTCAATTTGAAAGTTTAATTCAAGTCTAACTCAAACAACATTAATTCAAATCAAATAAATGAAATGATACGAATTCATGCTCAGTGAATAAGTTTATGATTCTGTTCTAGCAAACTGAAATACTATTCAATCGATTACAAAAAAAAAGATAATGATATTAAGTGCAAATTATGACTTCAATATAAATGATGCTGATATAAATTCGTGATGTGCAAAAAAAACATCATGAATTTGCACTTGTTCGAACTACCGATACCATAAAGTTAATGATAATCTTTATCACAGGTTCGAAAGATAAGAGGATAATGATATTGATATGGTGGTTATGATGCTAATTACCTGAAATGCTGATGGATGAAAGTAGTAGCAGCATGTGACAATTGCGTACAACCGTGAATCAAAGCAAATTGTGATATTCCAAGACAATTCGATGGATCCAACTGCTCAAGTAAAAAACGAGAACACGCATCACGGACACAAGCCAGCTTAAATTTGTATTATTATTGTGACTAGCCGCAATGCATTACCATTACATTCATCACTACTGATAAGGTCATAACCACTGAACTCACTGTACAATTTGCTGTTTAGTTATATCTTTCATACCAATCAATAATTCACCAAAATCAGCTGATAAAGAATGCGATCTATTCGTTGATCAATGAAGAACGAAACAAAACCTGAAGAAGAGAACCAGTGGTGAGTAGATTTTGAACGTTATGCTCATCGATCATCAACTGCCCTGTATACATATAATCGACAAGAGCACGAAGAGAATGTTCATCGATACCCTTCAATCGATTAGAAATGAACGAATCAGACAGATGATTTGAATATTTTGGATGTATCGAAAAATTATATCAGATCAAAAATGCTCTGAAATATCTGATCGTAAGACGAACTTTTAGACGAATGCAACTTTGTTTGGATTCAATCATTGCAGGTGTGAACATGGCATTAAAATATGGACTAGCTGCAGCTAGAAGAGCACGATGGCAGGCAATACCACAAGCTTTCTCACTTTCCACTGCCTCATTACTTGATTCACTATCAGCCATCAACACCACATCACAGAAACGATTTTCTCTGAAAATTAAATTAATTCAACGTGTGGCATTCAATACTTTGGTATCACCACACCATAATCCTGGCTTACAAAAGTATCAAAATGATATTGTAATTACTTCATACGAATACTGAAGAAGTGGTAAAGGTACTCACGCTAAAGTAATCCAAAAGAACTACTAAGTGTAATGAATTCAATGATATTGATATTCTTTCATTATGACAAAGCATCGAAATTTATATTTTCTAGAACTGTGTGATGCCATGAATAAAATGATATGGTAATAGCGAATTAGCAGAAAAAATGGGGACTCACAGTCGGAGTGCCGCAAAGCTTCGGAGTATATTTTTGGAGAGCGAATCATTCTCGAAAACTGCTACCGGTGGTTTAGATGAGCAGTTACGTTGTGAAAACGTTGAGATACCCAGGTGAAGTTGCTCGCTCTCCGATGTACTAGCCACATCTGCCTCACTTTCAGCCCTCCAACGCTCCATGACAACGGCGGCTTCAATCACCTGAAACTATCATTTATACGGTATGCCTCAGTCCACATTCCGGTATATATGTTCCAAGAAATCCCAGAATTCCAGGATTTAAAAAAAAGACACTTTACGTAGTATGGTGATATGCTTATACTGAATTACACTGAAAGCGTTTCAGGTTCATTCGTCGTCTTCACTAAAAATGCTGAGTTCACAGAACGTCGTATGCTGCGATAAAAGCAATGATGTGTAAAGCAATCATTGAAAAGCAGTCAATGAAATTCGTATGAACGAACAAGCGCAAGAGCTGTGAGTACGCAAAAATTGTTCACACCACTTAAAACGATACCACTGACAAACGTGCAGAGGAATTAAGTTTCCTCCATACTTTATTTTTCTGCAGAGAACTGAACTTCGCAATTATTGTGTTGATGATTTGTTTGCACGCGTCAAAATGCTATTTCCTGTGTACAATCTTTTTAACAAAGTGTTTCTCAAGTAATTATGAATGCACTGTGTAAATTCAATAAGCATGTGTTGAAATGTACTCGTCTAAAATTTCAAAGTTGCTAGATTAGGGGATTGAAAACGGGTCGAAATCTTGCAAACTCTACCCGTAATCAACTCCTAACACTCATATAACGCGGTGAAATGATCTAGACTCTACTACAAAATAAGCGATTCAAGTATCATAATTGGAAAAAAAGGGATTCCTCTCATCCCATTAACCTCCAATGAATGCATCCTCCATTGATTTCTCCACACTGCACTCGCGTACACTGCCATTCGAATGAAAATAATGCATTGGCAAGATAAGACAAGTCTATCGTTCGCCATGAATATTGCTTCTGTCTTATTGTTAGCGAAACATTCGAATTGTTTGTAACATATAACGTATCTCATCCTGTTTCCATCCAATCTCCGTGCCTTTATTGTTAATTTTTTCCATCAGGCAAAGCATATTATAGATTCATCGATAGATTTCTCAAAGTTTGAGCAGAAAGTAATATTTTTCCTCATAAAACATCAGATTTCATCTGGAATTACTCTATTTTCTCTAAGAATTTTTCATTGAAATCTCATTCTACATGTCCTCATCATATTCTTGAATCCAGTTTGTTCACGGTTTCTTGCTCTAGATTTGTTTTATTCAGTGAGTTCTAAGCTAGATCGTCTTAAGTATTTTTATTTGAATAAATCGTATGAGAAATTAATGGAATTCCTCTAGGTTTTATAAAATCTTGTTGTTTCAATTTTATCAGATTTCATCCGGAATTACTCAAATCTTTCCTCTTATGTTGTGACGTATATTCGATTGAAAGATAATCTTTAATCATTAAAAAGCGAGAAGTGGTGCTCCAATTTGGTCGGTTTCAGTTCAAACTGGTTTCATATATGTATTCTCGTAATCAGCGCGCGGAAACGCGGAACCGCGCGAAAGATGAGCTGAAAAGGGTAATAAATTCAGTTGATAAAGTACGGAAATGGTTAGTTCACCTAATTTGCTTGCATTACCTGCTTATGGAATTTGAATGGTTCAATTGGATTTCCTGATTTGATACATTCAAGAGACTCATTGCAAAATACTCTCACATTGTTCAGAAGACACCGCAAGTTTCCATCGAGACGCTGTTTGATATCAATACATAAATTGACGAAATTCTCCTAGCTTTTGTGTCTGTTTTATACTCCGATCTTATTTTCACGTAGTGTTCATCCTGAGAAGTTTGAGAGTTAAGCTTCCGCCTGTTGCTCAACTCAAGGAAAACTGGGTGGAAACCCGATCATTCATAAGTAGCCAAGGAACTAGTTCACAACGGTGTAACACTTCTCTGTTTTTTCTTTCAGGGAGAAAAAATGGATTATTTTGAAAGATACGCAAATTAAAATTTTCAAATGGGTCCCAGGTTTGTTAATTTTCATTATTACTCAAATATGTTTTTGAGTTATTTGTTCGTTCATCTAATCGTAAATTACTTTCGCTGTTGTTTTTTTTGCATTAACTTATAAGTACGAACTTTGGTACATTATTTGTCTTTGAATAGGTTATTGATTATACATTTGCACTGAACACTCCGAATCTCTTGATATTTTCCAGTGACCGCTACTGCAAACATCCCTAAACCACCACCAAAACCGCCGGTAACAGAAGAAGAACGAAGCAATCCGTTAGCATCATCGGAAAACACACGGGATTCGTGCACTCTTGGTAAACTTGCAGATCATTTCCTAAAAGAGTTGATCATCAGATATAAATAATTGTTCAGAACTAGTCTTGTCTGTCGGAATGCTCCCGAATTAATATCTTTTGATTTTAATAATTATTTCATAGACCCATGGTTGTTTTTAGGGGTCTTCGCGTTCATCGAATCATCTTAAGCTTTATCAGTCAAAATGTCTCATTTTATGTGAAATTCCAATTGTTTGATTTGTTGTTTAGATAATGCTTCTTTGTGCTGTGATAAAGAGGTAATAAATTTTTCAGAAAATAGCGACGTTACTCGTGTGCGATCATTCGCAAATATGAATGAAGACTCGAACACTGGATTTTCAGAAGGCGGTTTCGATAGTGATTCGAATCATACGTTCGATCCAGTCAACTATCATTCCACGAATGGATCATCCACTGATTTTAGTGCTTTGAGAAGGCAAGAAATGACGCCTGACTCATCGAAGTGATCATCATCAGATTATGCATATCCATCTGATCTGGATGTCATCTCATCCGATACCTCAGCGAATCATAACAATAACATTTTCACATTAGTTGATGACAGAAATAAAATGACTCAAAGTATAGGTATATGCAAAAGTTCTTGGGTAATTGACCCAAAATTCAAGGTTTCATAATTTACCTCAAAGTCAGCATTTTGATTCGAACTGAACCCCCCATTCAGCACTGCGCCAACAACGAGAAACCAGAGCGTTTATTCCTCTAACTTAAAAGGCAAGATCTCTGAAATCGAAAAATCGACGGACGTCATCTTCTAAAAGGTCTGATTGGGGAAGTTTTTACCACGCAAGGAAGGTTGTAGGTTCAGTTCGCACGGCTAATCGCCGGAGAACCTTCGCATATACCGATGTGATGAGGACTGAGCGAAGGCATATAATTCTGTTTTCAATGGCATCTGTGTTTAACCTACTCAAAAAGTACCTACGAAATAATTCATCGTCATTAAAAATCCACGAATCATTCTTATTGATAATTATCACGTTTTAAAACTAATATCCAACTGTCCGTATACGACATTATTTGATTTGTTCTTCGGTTGGATTGTGCGTCGTATTTGTGCTTATAATTTGAATATTTGTTTTTCGCAGCCATTTTTGAGCTATTTGCGAGCAATTTGTTCCGATTGCTTGTTCTGCTACTAACTGCATTCATCGATCAGAATTCTCTGTTTGTCGCTGCTTTAGCGATGAAACGAGCGAATGATTTTATTGTAATATTCCAAAATTATGTTTTCACATATTTCATGATCTCATCTACTCTCAAATCTATCAACCTGTTTTTCACGCAGAAGTCTTCGCATAACTGAAGGAAATGATTCCGACTATGCTCATGTTCCATATAGCAAACGTATTCATTTCATTCGCTTTATTAATGCTCGCATAAGTTCTCTACACTTTTACTTGTACTCATTATTGGTTGCCACATTATTAGTGCATGTTTCATTATTTCAACGGTCTTCCCATTCACTGTTTTGTTCGTTACAGCAACAAGTTATGATTTGTTTTACTAATATAATATTTAATATGTGTGAAATTTGGTTCCCTCTGAAGTTAAATAAACCCACGCTCAAAAATCGACCCCTTCCACTGAATCTCAAGCTTTCACGGGTTTTAACTGACCGAGATTCTTGGAGATTATTGACATAAGAGCGGCGGAAAACATTCAGTTTTTTCCGATTCAGCTTCGGTCGTTTACCATAACCAATTCACAGTACCGTGATCATTGGTAATCACTGTTGAAAATTTCCATGAAAGCATCACTCATATTTATCCTTTTCGAAAAATTAAGGGTATCATTTTGATGACTTTCACGAGTGCATCTGCGTATTTTTATTGCATTTTTTGCCCACATGAACTTTGATTGTTCCATTCGAAATTGAGCATCTTGTTCTTCGTACAACTGTCCAGTGATGTTGTCTCTTCGAGAGATACTGCTGGTGCGGTATCTCCTTTAAGACAATTGAGCATCACGAAAGAATCTAAAATGATTAGCAGAGCAAAGCAAAATGAAATGCACGAAATGGTTCATCTTCACGCATCCGATCTGTTTACAGGTCGAATCACGTACTCCACCGCTACAAACCACTGACTTTTCTATAGATGGACTCAGAGAGGGCAACTGATACCGTTTGGCACAATTAGTCGATGAGAAAATATGCAAATTATAACTCAAAAATGACCAAGTTATCAGTCGCATCAGTTGAGCATTCATCAAATGATGTCAGCAGACTTGTAGAGTTTGTCAATTGTACAGAAATAAACTCAAAAGATGGTTCTCACGCTTTGTTTTCACTCTTTGAGCATAGGGAATACCGTCATTCTATCGTTCCTTCCCTTTATCAGTCCTACTTGCAGTTGACATATTAGAATGAAATCATCAATTAATCGTGAGACAACGTTATTATCAAGGCTTTGCAGTGATATCAAATTAAGCATCTCAATGTAAACAATTAAATGTTTTCACAAGAAAACCGTTGCAAATTTGTGGGAGAACTACAGAAAAGATCGAATGATACATTTTTTGCATTCTCGAAATTCCTCCCCTGATAGTGAGGAGAATTCCGCACCATCCGCAGTGAGAGGTATTAGTATATGTTAATGAAAAGAAACAAAAAAGCATTGCTGCGCTATATGAGAACGAAAAATTTATTTTTTGAAGGATACACATTTATTTGTTCTTTCATACATTTAGTAATCATAAAAATCGGAGATTATCATATTCCATGTGCACGACAAGCCTCATCTGAATTAGTGTACTTCTGTCTGACATATTCGGTCGTGCAACGGATCATTTGCGGCGGTGTGTTGCTGTAGATATCAGCCAAAAGTAGATCAACTGGGGCATCCTTTCCTGTTTGAGCCATTTTTGTGGCTTCATCAATCTGAAAGCCGTTAACTGTCAGTTTCATCTGAACTCAGTTAACTATCAGTTTCAAATTTGCAATGTTGAATGACAACATTCCAACAAGTGTGAACAACTTTTTACTCATTACGATCTTTGGTTTCGCATATTCCATTCGACCTATGAAGTGTTTTATTCGATTACGAGAAATACACTAAACCTCTTTGCGTATTTTCTTATCAATCGCTTTCAGTTCATCTTCGGTTACCAATCCAGCCGGAATGATTCTTTCACGGAAACCCACAATTGTATCTCTCGTCTTTTTCACCTTGTCGACTTCTTCGCGTGTTCGATAGCTGAAGAGCATTACTTTAGGACCATTTCCAATCCTCAGCCGAACAGAGTGGACAGGACTATTGAATGTTCAGCCATCCTCATTGATTGTTGAGATTCACGAGCAGGTCATAGCGAACGATACCATAACTGGCTGATTGGATATGGATTATTACAAGAAACTTTGCTCAAATACCTTGTTCCAGGATCGGACAACGAGTGACCGCTGTAACGGTAAGTACTGAACTCGAGGAACATCGGCCCTTTTCCAGCATTGCACCACTCTTTGGCCCATCGCGCAGCCTCACGTACTGCTAGCACGTCCATTCCATCAACCTTTAAGCAGTCGTCAGCTATGATGTTTGGATGATAAAGCAAAGTCCCTTACAGTCGATGGATCTTAGCGCAATCTCTCGATTATTTGGTTAAGAACGATTTCTGCATTGTGCGGATTGAAGATTTTTGTGAATATTGCAATTGTTTAGCACCATACAATATGGAGTGCTTACCCATACTCCGGGCATATAACTGACACGATCGTAGTAATTCTTCGCAGCACATCCCCTTTTCGTTGACGTTCCAAATGCATAACCGTTATTCTCGCATACGTATATGACAGGAATCGACCACAGCTTGGCTATATTCATTGCTGCAGGAAAACAATAGCGATTCGCACTTCAAGCTATCACTTATCAGCAACAGCACATGTTCACGAGCATGTGTATACTATCAAACACTAGATGCAAGCGTGCGGTCGTCCATCGTGCTCGTGTCCTTGCACTCTCGTTTTAACGGATGACCCTCGCACAGTGTCAGCATCTCATTTCACATACCAACTACATGAGCACGTCGCTACCAAATAGGAATTCAGTGCATTTATTGTTTGTAAACATTCATTGTTTATACTATTCCCTTTTAGCCATTTCAATTGCTGCAATCTATTCATTTAGTTAGGGATGGGAAGAACAAGGTGTTTCAAAGTAAGCAGAATATACATTCAAAAAGTTGTCCTTGATTGCCAGCTCCATCGCCAAACAACGTGAAACAAACATTCTTCTGTTTCCTGTATTTCAACGCGAAAGCAATACCCGTGCCCATCGATTGCTGTGCTCCGACAATGCCGTTTCCCCCATAAAAGTTTTTACCGTACATGTGCATCGATCCACCTTTACCGTGCACATTTCCGTTCGCTCGACCTAAACCACCGAAATCTCAAACTCATTTTGATCGATCACGATATGGTCGTCATTCAGTGATCGAGCGTTTTGTTATAGGGCAGAGAAGTTGCAGACTTTGTTCAGTTTGTTTTCAACTAACAATAAGTATATGACAACGCAGTTATGAAGCAACATCAAAACTCCTTGTTAGGTACCCAGTCTAAACAGATTCGGAAATTTTTAGCTTTAGTCTTGAGCAACTGACCGGTCAATTCACAGAGAACCGGTTTAACGCCTGGTCCGGAGAGAAACGTCCATCCATGACAACGGAACGACGCAATGACACGATCATTTTCATCCAGTACAGATTTGATGCCAACCGCGCATCCCTCCTTGAAACCAACATCAATATCAACTCAACGCACGCAGTCTTTTCGAAAAATCTTCATCTCAGTTTTTAAGTCAGATTTTTATATGTGAGAAATCTATGAGAAATGTGGATGATGAAATCCTCAAATACATCAAGGGACTGATTCGGTTGCATCGAATAAACGAGGAAGACAAGATTGATTCTGAAAACCCTTAGCATTACACGAAATCGTTTGTTCAGATCAACTTCTAACCATTCAGTGAATCGGACAAACACAGTCACTTAAACCGTTCTTGTAGAGATAAAATAAATTCGAAGTTTTTTGCAATCCTCAAACAAACAAACGGAGTGCAAACTTGGCCAGCATAGAGGTGGCAAAAACCGCGAATTCGTTGCTCTTTATACAAATTACCAGCAGCTGCTTCGATCCTCCGAATCGTCTGCAAAAAATCTTGCTCAGCAAGAATGAGAACAAACTGGACGAAAATTCTGGAAATATCGCATATCCGAAATCAGATAGCTATGGAAACTCATGACCAAATTAGAGCAGGATCTCTACTTAGTTTTTATTGCTTCACACTACTCGACGCAAGATATACAAAAATCAGAATATGAATCAGAGAGCTTCGCAAGCAGTAGAGCTGGTGTGGTCAATAGATTAAAGAAGCTGCACTATTAGATGTGTCCACAGCAGCTACTTTGCAAAAGATAACAATTTTATCTTGCACCAGTGGTCCGTGGTGCACCTAGTGCAAGATAAACTGGTTATCTTTTGCCTCTGAAGGAGAATGCACGCCTCTGTCGGCAATACTGCATACGGGGATTTCATGAATGCAAAAATAACTTCACCATCATCCGCGTATAAATTTGGAGAGCGTCGTCACGCGTCAGAGTAACTTCAGTGTTTGGACCCGACTCCACGTTGTGCAATTTGAAGGGTTTCACTTTGATTTGTGCAGAACTTACGAAACGCTTCGATGCACCGCTCCACAGGTCACTGCCGACAACCTAAAACTTCTCACTAGATGAAAACAGTTATAAATCCTACACGAAATCTCATTACCGTTTCCTCAACAAGCCGCCGGAGTTTCGGCATTCGAAGACTTGTGCGAACATCAAAGCATACCTCGCAATTTGTCATCAGATTAGGAATGTTAATGCAGTTCATGAAAGAAACAAATCTTAGAACTTACTTTTTTGAAAATACCCCAGCAGTTCATTATTGAAATCAAATGTAATTTTTGGCTTCTCGCAACTGCTTCTGTAATTATAGCAAAATAACAGTTAACTTAAAATATCAACTGAGACTGAACAAAATTTTATTGACGCGAATGTCGAAAAGTATCAGTTAATTCCAGCGGTATTCCTATTTGAATGCATTCGCCTCGCTGATTCAATTAGCTATCAACGAGCATTTCCGGTATTTGGAGAGCGGCTTCTAGCCGTCGAAAACTGTCAAAGTCGTTAAAGTATCAACAGCTTGATATCACTCATAAGACAACAATAGCAACTCTAAACAAAGTTCGACGAGTTCCATGCAGCCAAATCGCAGTCTTCAGTAAGAGCACCTCAACTGCCGCTAAACCACTCAATGTTCCTTTGAACAAAACGAATGTTTGATGATAAAAGAATGCGAATAAATGCTGTAGTGAAATCAGCGAACAAATTTTCATACTATAATACTGTAATAAAATTTTCTCTCCGCGTTTCACAAACACTTTATGAATCATTATTCATATAGTCTCATTGCTGGCATTTAGCACTTATTATAATTTCAGCGACAAGAAAGCTCATTCGTATGGTTCACTTAGAATTAGAATGTAGAAATCGATGATTTTTAAATTTGACAAAACCTGCGGTAATGTCAGCCCACATCGTTCGGCAAATTTTCATATTCATGGCAATAATTGAAAATTATTTTCTTGACGATATGTAAATGAGCTTGATGAGACTGTCGTTTCATTTGCTGGTTACGTTTTTGCAAGATGCGATTCACATGCCTTTTCATGGTTGGGGGAACAAGCGAACTCAACACGATAATTCCACTACGGAGTGTAACAATACACTAAATTTGTTTTGAAAATGACTAAACTGTCTAATTTATCCTCTCCACACTCCGTACAGATGTGACTTTGTATTGGTATGAAACTTTGAAAGCCTATCAAATTTCGAGATATTCAATAAGAAAATTTTCATGAAATACCAATAACGGAAATGACTATTTGAGAAAATCTTTCGAAGCGATAAATGCAATGCGAACGTTTTCTCATAACTTTTATCGTTTGTTCGTTTAATTTGAATAACGAGAATCCCAATAATTTGTTTCAATTTGAATCATTGATTGTTTCATCCATGCTGTTAATGTACACATTTGTGAGGATGTAGATATGTATGTTTGTGCAGACAAAACGAGAATTGCTCACAGTAATTTATGATGTGAAATTGTATCTTTGACTGTTATTATTGTTTAAAAATTTATTGAACAATACAATTTCTATCGAAATACAAAATATTTCCAACAAAAACAACGCGATTACAGAATCGAAGAGAATGCAGTAGGCTCGCAACAAGTGGTTTAAACACAAATTTGGCTACACTGTAATAACAAATTCAGACACGCGCACTACTCTTTCATGGCTAAACACCGCGAAACATGAATTGCAGACAATTGGACATCCGGATTTGAATAGGCATAGGCTTGGCTGAGGTTTTTCACTGAGAATCTCTTACTATTTTAACATTCACAAGTAAATAATTGAAAACATAGGAACAATTGTCCGTCTTTAATGCAACAAAATAACATAATTATGAATATTCCTAAAAAAATGCGACAGACAAATATTAACTATATTATTTTCAAACAAACGACTGACTATGCCAGTCCATTCGGAACCACGGAGCATTAACAGTTATGGAATCAATCAGTGCTCGCCTGATTAGGCTATATGAAGAAAATGGCGATGTTTATTCGTTAACGAGCCCTTTCGTTGTTTTTCTTTATAAAGAAATAGAACTAAACACTTGGACATTTGAAAGAAGTACCAAAAATTTTGTTACTCCTAGTAACTGTTGAGTTGAACCATTCGAAAAAGCGATGAACCTTTTTTCTCTCTATGATAATTCTAGTTCAACACGTTTTCTTTTCATAGATGGTATGATGAACGTGAAAAAGTACTTCTGGTTCAACACGTTTGTATTTTAGTCCTTGCAGTAGTTTACGGTAGAGGAAAGGAGAAAGGATTTCACTGATGTGGAAGTGCGTTAATGGAGGATATGCTGAAGTTGTCCGGGAAAAGTTGACGAGCAAACGGAAGCATCAGCTTGTAGGTCAGTTTGACGGTCGTTTCGGCTGCTCCGGCTATGGCTCCAATTTCTGCAATAGCAAAAAATCATCGATGGATGTTCAACAACGAAATGATTAGCATCATACATTCATACTGCAAAAAAAAACCGAAACGCAGTGCCTAGAACATTGTATAGAGCTGTTGATCAATCGATCAGTCAATTGCACTCGTGAAATATGCCAACCACAATAAGTCAATTACCTTTTGCATTTCGCTTCTCATTGGCGGATGCTTGTGATGCCATATAAATTGCCGCTGCGGCTATTGAAATAGGACTTCTCCTTGAATAATGCAAAAATTTCAGAAAAATATCTATTCGTCCCCTAGTCGAAATGAATTTGAACAGTTCATTTCGAATAATTCCCTCAGTTCACAAATCTGACGTTCGAAGAGATTGACGGATTTGTGGAGTGAAAATGACGGCAGTTCGTCATCAGCTTATCCTCGTTGTAATATCATACATCAGTTACGTTACATATCCAACTTTGATATGTAACAAAGCAATATGGAGTGGATTTAAAAGTACGTAGTGCAAATTCCGGTAATGAGAGGATTACCCGGCAACGAGATCCTTTTCAACAGCTTTTTTTGCGATTCGTGTTGCGATCATTTGCAAACGGTGTGACAGTCCGAGATTACCACAAAATCGGGACTGAAAACACTGTGATCACGATAAACTTCTCAATTCATATCATTATACTGATTAGTGAAATTGAAAGCAACGAGGAAGCAGGAAATTAAGAACTTCAACAAACCATAAAGTCAGCGCTAGTGATTTGTTCCAAATTTGTTTCCAAAGATCTAATCGCTAACTTGAAGCAACGTCCGATTTCTTTCTTAGAAACCCTCGAAACAGCGCAAACCTCTGAAAGTTCGAAACATGTTGTTGGACTGAGCACAGTCATTGTTGCACTTGTGCATTTGTTTACAAATTTATGCTTTCCGTTTACAATATTCAACTATGCGATTAGCATATGGCGCTGAGATAGTTTCACTCAAAAATAGACGACCTTTGAAGGTTCGAGGGACGCCTTCCTTTCTGCACGCAATATACAAACAAGCAGCAGCTTTCGCTTCATCGTTTTTACCGACCAGCGCTCTTGTATCCACTACGTCCTTGAACACCTTGGCGGCTATATCCTAGAATTGCACATCATTCCTATGCAACACTCGGCACACAACCCACATCAGTTTACGATCGAAGAAGTGAAGACCATACGATTATATCAGTGGTTCACAAAGGGGGTGAAATTACCCATTTTGGGCAATTTGGAGTTGTGAAGGGGTGATGGAAGGGATCGGGAAGTTAGTATTCCGTGCAATTGTTATTTTATGAAAGAACGCCAGTGTGACGGTGCTTTAACTCGGACATGTAAATGCGGTTAGTTGATGGCAACATCCTTCATTCTCCTATTTCCTGACTGTGAGTATCGTTGGTTCTTCCAGGCCAAATAAGGTTTTCAATCGTTTTAATAAGATTTTTATTCTTTTCCTAGCTGTTGCAATCACTCTCATAGCTTTTATCATTAAAAGTGTTCTCTTTTGCTAATTTCTCATTCATTTCACTCAACAGTTGAAGTCAAATTCTCATTCTATCAGATACACTCAATACACTCTACAGTTGACTGTCGAACGTTGTTGAGCAATAATATTCGTTTGCTGCATTGTTGACTTCGGTTGTCAACACTCTTCAACGTATCCAATAAATAGTATACGCTACAGAATAAGAAATTGGTTCGAACTGTGAAGTGAAATGAGACGAAGTGAACGAGAAAAACTCATCAAAAGAACAATATATGCATGTAATAGCTATGAGAGTGAATACAACACGTCTGAAAAGAATGAGAATTCATCTAAGTCAGTTTGAATTGAGTGTGTCACAGACATCAGCTTTTCATGCAATTATGATCGATTGCAATATTATGAACACAACAGTCTAAGAGGAAGTCCAGCAATGTTGAATACCATCATAAACGTGCTAACAAAGTCTGGACGTAACCTATGCTATTTCCATATGCAATGGGAATATTAAGGAGAGCAATCCAGAAGATCCAGGGAATTGACCTCACCTAGACCCGATCCATGAAATATAATCCCAAGAAGGCACATTGCCACTGCATGGAAATTAAACTGGGTGTACTAAATCGTCTACTAAATCGTCAAAAGTGGTGATGGAGCACTCGAATGTGAGAACCACTGGATTATATCATAGCAGAAGACCATACCATACGATTCATTGTCATTATATCATTAATTCATCATATCATTTTTTTGCTTCAGACAAAAGTAAATAAATGTATCAGACGAAGGTAAATACAGATGAACTTTTGATTGATTCCAGACTTTCTTCCTTACTTCAACTGATTTTGGCAGTTGCATTCTGGAGCTCATCTCTCGAATAACGCCCAATGCTTCAGTCATTTGACGTTCCACTCCATTCAGCGTTCTACGTTGAGCACTAGCCAAACTGCAACAACCCTTTCAGCACTAGAAAACAATTCGTCATCTATGATAAGAAAAGTGAGGGCAAGAACTCGAGTGTTCTTCAAGAAATGAGCAGAATGCACCTCTGATCACTATCCGAGCTGCCATAGTGAACTGCAATGGATGTTGACAAATCCGAACTTCCAAGGAGTGGATTTTCTGGTGCACCGACACGCGAAGGATCAACTCCTGACTTTTCACCGCTGAACGAACGCCATTCTGTTCCCACATCTACGATCCTGCAACTGATTTCTGACTAGAGAGGAAGTTACAAATGAATAATCAACGAACTGCGAGCACGTGGCATTTCTTTCCTTTCATATCTCCTGAACATTTACATAATTACGAGCTGCATCGTGAAAAGAATGAAGTGAGAGGGAGAGGCAACCTGTCGCCGACAACAAGTCCGCACTCGGGACATATTAAGTCTCCGGCACGATGATCTTCAATGAGGTTAGCTAACGGATGCTGCTCGCAACGAAGTGACATTTTGTTGCTGCCAATCGTTTGTATGCAGCTGAAATTCTGTAAAGTAACAGGCGAGCGGTGATTGGTTTCCAAGCTTTCATGCAAGGCACATTGCAGTAGCAGAGAAAACGTGAAGGTCGTTCCTTAAAAATTATCAACCAAAAAATGTTTATAAAATCGTGGCTCACTGAACATCTTTGAGCAGATTCGAAAAAGCGTTTTAACGCATGAGGCACGACCCACCTGTGAAGAACTGGAGAAAGACCAAACCACGCAGTCTGTAATAGTACTATGGACGACTACGGGACAACAGTTCGAAAGTAGTGTCAACGAAAACACTGCTGGGCACCTCTGATCACTGCAATTAGCACTCATCGTTCACGGCCAAAACAGAAAATTTACATATTGCATGATTCCAAACGCTTTGCTCATATGCAAAATAAAATTTCTCACTAAAAGTCCGGAAATGCGCCTTTCTTCAACGATGTAGTGTACTAGTAATCAGACGTAAAAAGCGTGACGTTATGATGAAAGCCACAGACAAGAAGTCACAAAAGCCAATGAGCATCGAAACACGTAAACAGCGACCTCAACAGGTAATTGACAGAATTACTGCGTTCATTCTCTGAATCAAATCGAATGTGTCGAAAAAACCACAAAGAAATAATTCCGCCAGTAAATTGTTGAAAATCAGATAAAAGTAGAAGTTCGGAATGTATACTGAGTGCCTATTCTTTAGTTCTCAAATTCGTAAATCTGACTGATGAAACTTGAGGAGGATCGCTGAGCTGACGAGGTTGCCATTTTCTGAATTCATGCCTCAACTTCACTCTAGCATGATCATATTCAGGCGATCTACCGAGGCGGATATGGAGAAATGACATTAAGCAGGGATCCATATTCGGTGGTGTGAGATCAGTTTTTTTCATGGCGTATCAAATCATCTTCTCTGCTTTGCTCTTGATCAGTCATCCTATTGAAGAATATCTGAAAATAGTCATAAATTTAGTCGTAATATTAATGAAGATTTTTTCTGACATTTCGACAAAAGCTAGAAAACAAATAGCAAAGAACAGCTAAGCAAACTTCTGTTATTATTTAGCTGTCCCATTGTATCGCGTTAATGCAAAATATTCGCGGTCAAATTTTTGAATAAATACAAATGCGAGAAATCGGAGTAATGATGAACTGGAAAAACAAGAGGGCTTGCAAGGATCTTATCGTCAGGAATTGCTTATCATCAGAACCGTTGTCGCAGATGAAAATAAGTCCGGCAATATGTAGTGATATATAGATATCAACCAAATTTCCACGTGGACTAAAGTGAGTGCCATCGTACTTCAGAAAATCAGCTGTTTCTCAGATTGTCAGCGAAATCGTTCGACATCATATATACTTTTCTGAAACTAGAAAATCTGGCGAACCCAATGACGTGAAGAAACGACCATGTTAGTGGGCAAACCTGAGAAGAGCGGTAGTTTGAAGATGGTAACCATGATACTGCTATAGTAATGTACAGATTGATCAATAGAGATACAGTGCACTGAAATGAGCGTTGCCGAGCAACTAATGTAAGATACTTTCAGAAAATCAGCTATTTCCCTGAATATAAGCAAAATCGCTCGAAAACATATATACTTTTCTGAAACTGGAGAATCTGAGGAAATCTAAGCTTGAAAACTGTCATGCTTCTGGACAGATCTAAACAGAATGTTAATTTGAATACGATGATCCCGATTTTCCTAAACTCTTGTACACACTGAACAGTGTGATTTAATGTAGTGAAATCAGAAGATAAGCTGTATGAGATGGCTTTAGAAAGTCGTCATTATCACTTCAAGTAAGCAAAGCCGCCTGTCAAGATCTATGTTCTCCGTAACTGAAAAAATCCATAGAATCCGAAAGCTTAAAAAAATCACTATGTTCTTGAGCGAAGCTGAGGGGCGCATTAATTTGAAACTGATAATCCTGACATCTCTAACCTCTCATATGCACTGACCATTGCAAGACCATTTTGGCGCAGTTAACTGCTTGTTATTGGAGTTATTCGGATAGATTTAAGCAAATGAACAATCTTATGTCTTTAAACAGCTTAGCACCCAAGAACTTCAACTTATTTTGCTAGTCAACCCTATTGCTAACATCTGAATCGAGATCATCACGTTCATTTGACGACAGTGATTTTTTTATTGGTTTGCTGTTCACTGATATTCATTTTCTTCTTGGTTCGGGATATGTATGCGTATTCTTTGGAAAATGGTGCAAATTTTCGGATCAAACTGTTCTTATTGCTTCGACCTGTGCTCACATATTTTGATGAAATTACTTTTCTTTGTGGTTGGTTTTCTGCTTGAATCGATTTGTCTGGTTGTTGCTTTATTCATGAAAATCGCTAATATCTCTTGATTGCTTGTTATACTTTTATTATTAAATTGGATGTGTGATTTATTATGCTTTTATGAGGCAAACAATTCATTGCGTACCAGTGTAATCAATCGAATGTCAAGGAGGAAAATTTATTTTTTTTAGCGAATCAGTTTGGGGCAGTGATGCATTTAAGATTGCAGCGATGCTTTTGAAATTATTAACAAGGAAAATAGAAATCAAAAAATACAAGAAACAACTCGAATTTACTTGATAGAAGAAAGCAGTTTCAAAGGTAAACAATGACTGAGAAAGAATAACTTTGAAAATACCCTTCTTAATAATTAATCTTCTTTGAAAGAATACTCGAACAATGTCAACCGACAGAAACATTTAAAATATTCCCGAATTACGAATTCAGAAAGTTTTGAGAACTGAACGAAAGATGTGCAAATTATTCTCGAACAAATTTACTAATGTTCATAGTAAAATTTCAATGTTCCAAACCCAAACTGAAGAACACAGTTCAAGATGCTTTTGAGTATGTGATAAAGAACATCATATCTGTTATAAGTAATAAAGTGATGCAATAAATCAATAGATTTTAAAAGTGAAGCACTTTGAAATTATTTTAGCAGGTAACGTTCCTAGCTGGGATGAATGATGATGAATCAAACTGAAATTAGACACGTCAAATAAGCTGATTACATCAGAAGATTCCATGACATCAGCTCATAACAATCAACAAAAATAAGCGATATTATCGAATTGACTGACTGATCCGTGATCACAGATACATCAACAGCAGATAATAGCAATAATAATTACACATATTCATAATGTTCACACTAATTTTGGTACGGATTGATCGGAAAAGATACATTAAAATATCAATGGAAATAAGCGAACACAACAACAATCAATTGAAATTTAAAGTAACAAAATATAAAAGTAAGTGAAATGGAATGAAAGTGAACGACGACTTATGAATCGCATTTGACGAGATTTTCATGGCTTTCGGGCAAAAACTCCAAAGTTTTGAAGATGGTTGCGGACTTACGGCACTCATATTAATACTGTGAAACTTGAACACTTCGTTACCAGCAAAGAAGTAGAGATCTGAAATGTTTTCATTTCATATTTTACAATGCGTCATTTGGATGACTATCTATCGGAACACTTCAATGTAAGAAAGTTTTCTGATTAATTCTTACCGTTACGGAATGTGAACGCAGCGTTTGCTGTTTGTGGTATAAAATGCCACGCAGCATTGATCCTACGAGGATATCCAATTTCTACTTTACCAGATTTCTGAAAGTTGACCGAAATGATTTCAAACCTATCAAAACTATTTGGCGAGGGAGGTCCATCAAGTGGAAATTTATAATTTACAATAATAATAAATAGGCGAATTTCTCAACTAATAACTGAAAATGAATCCGATAGACAATGTCAACATCGATGATGTGACTGGGATATTTTCGGCGAGGCGAGAAATATTTATACGAAGCAGGACGGACGAGAAGCGGTTTGATGGATGGCCAATGAAGAAATTTGATTAATCACCCTATCAATTCTCCAGAATTCCTCATCTGTCCAGATATAAATCGGTTTTTCAGTCCAGTAATTCCATTTATAGACCAAACGAATACGACGCACATAGTCAGGCAATCCAATTGCAGTCAACGGACGAACTGACTCCTGCGCACTCCCTCTGTACACGTACAATTTCTTACCTCAAATCGTTCTGTTCACTTTATGTGTTTATCGATACTCCACTTAGCCACCATTATCATTCGAAATTTTAGGACAGAATTTTTTCAGAGGTTCAAAACTGAATTGATGTTAGATCGTCAGTTAGAAGACATTCAAATTGCACACGATCACGTTTTTGTTTAAGCTATTTTCATCATATACAGAATGAATATATTCCAAATTCGCCAAGATTCTTCATTTAGCAACGCAAATTTTGAAGTGAACTGTACGAGACTGCTGCCATCTTATGAATGCAATTTGGATGGAGGATTCGAAGATAATAATTTGCATAATTAAATTAATTCGTTCAATAACTATGCAACTGTTCATCGAAAGAAGCAGATATCGAACGGCTATGGTCAAAATATAATGAAACATACTAAGGAATTAATAGAAGGATAATTACCAACAAAGAAAAGTATTCGATCGTTATGATCCTCAACAACCGCGTCGATCGGTGACGGAAGTGAACCCCATAGTGAACTGATCTTCCTTGGACCTTCGTTCAGATAGCCATCATGACGAATTCGCCAGAACCAATCACCCTTAATTAAGTAAAGCAGCTCAACTGATTCAATTGAGAATGCACCGAAAAGGATTTCAGCATATGCCATTGGCAGCAGGGTACTTTAAAAAGGAGCAGAACTACATAGATTACGATGGGGCTGTGTGAGCGAGTTGGTGTTCGTTACGTAATTTTACCTTGAAAACAAAAACTTCGCCCCGAATTTCGGTGATAGCATCAATATCCGATTTACACGGATCGGGCGGCACTTCATTAATACGGTCTTCATTGACTGACGGTACTTTGGGCTTCTCTTTCGCGGGTTGGGTGGTTGTCTGAACGAGTGGTGGAGCACGAGTTGTTGTTGTCACAGTTGGTGACCTAGGTGCTTCGGGTGCGGACGCATAGCCACGTCCTCAAAACCTCAGCTCGTTTTTGATGGGTAGAAAGGGTCGACAACATTCAATCCATGACTTGTTTCAGTTAATATTACAATAGAATTTGATGTATAGTAAAACAGTTTCCGTTCCAACCGCAACAGTGAATGAAAATAGAATTTTCTGGACAATAATAAAAAATGCAAAATTCTGAAGGTTTGGTCTTTCAGTAACATCAAATCAAGTTTATTTGAACAGTTTATTTGAACATTAACTGAGAATCTACGCTTTCATGGTTTATTTCATAACGAATGCTGCACTAACCATAAAGTGATTGTATAGCAACAATATCGTCATAATACAGTTGTGGAGGGCTATCGGCTTGATAAAATGAATACATGATGCTATCTTGTTTTAGCGAATGAGACAAACCAAGGCTATGCCCGATTTCATGCATCACTATTGACCTCAAACTAACCTCTGAAATTTTTTGAAAATCAAATTTCTGATTTTATTTATCACCATAACAATATTTCATTTGGGTAGTTAACAACAATGTACAGTGTAAAGAAGATATTAGCTGCAGAAAGATATTTAAATACTTCCATATTCGGGTTGATTAAACATTTTCTCTTGCTCTAATGTACAGTCGTTTTCGCATGAATCGATCTTATCCTTGAGAAAAGCGATGAACTTCATCGACTATTCGAATATGTTTGTTTGTGCAAATTATCAATCACATTCTTGTCGATTGCCCCGCAATTACGCATAACTGCTTTCGTCATCATTTTCGCTCTCAAATTTCAACTTTTTGTAGTTTTTAATTCAAATCTAATTAATTCAACGTTCACAAAGCAAATGGACGACTGACTGTGAGGATGTAAAACGAATTGACTGACATACGTTCAGATCTGGCATCTCCAATGAGTGCATCAGACCAGCGTTCATCATCGTCCAAATGAATGTCACCGCCAAGTCCCTCACCCGGTGGGAATGCATGTGCCAATATGCGTCCACTCCCATCGAACGCATATCGATCGCCATGATCGCCCCTCATGAACGTAATCTTCATATCCGCATTCGACTCACTCCGAACCTCATTCAATCGAATCGCTGCCGCTCGTTGCCAAGCGTTCATCGCTTCGTTCACCTCACGTCGCACCATACCAATATTCCGCATCGTTCGCGGTGCATTATCTACACTGCAATTTTGATCAATCCATCACTATCACTGCTAATTGCTTTTGATCTTATTATTGATGTTATTATCGGCGATTATGTCTGCTCGACTGCCGCTGCGATTTATGGATTCGTCTGCAAATTTTTACGTTCTTTCAACTTTCAGAAAACAAACTGGTGGAACAATAGGACTTTGAGTGAAGTGAACCCTTATAAACTAGCTGAGAAATACTTTGATCATCAATAGATATATTCCACACCTATGATCACTCAGTCAAGTGGATGCTATTGCGTAGAGCGTTGCTATTAATGAGTGATTATCATTCATATCAGTTGTAATCAATCTAAACGATCACCCACTCGACAGCAATCTTAGAAGAATCAGATGGAAAATGAACGCAGATGCAATTGCGATCAAACATCGAAGCGAATTAAATTTAAGTGGAATAATCGAAAATGAGATTGGATTCTTTTTTTCTCGTTTAAGCATTTTCGTAAAGAATTTTCGATTCCGAGAAGAAACACTTTGTGCACATTCGAGAGATCAATTTTATCAAGTGATTCAATCAAAAACATATATTAAGAACTGATCGCAAACAACTGCTCTGTGGATGGTATTAAAAACACACAACAATGAACAAGTGCATAAAGAAATTGATTGAGAAGCACTTCTTATGTGTTTTTAAATATCTCTTAGTTAGAATGTATGTGATAACTCGATTGATATATAATCAGTTCTGTGAATAGTCTGAAACGATCGCTTTTTTGGATGACACGGTGATGTAAGAAACCTGCTTCCTACGTTCGGTGAAAAAAAGTGCTTATGAAAAACAGTACTATTAAAAAACTGCTTCCTTATCTAAATAATCTCAGATCGTTGCAGTGTTATTGCGAGAATATTGAAATGTTAAAGTATTCAAGATAATCTGAACTCGTTGTTGTTAACTTCGTTCTTTGCATTCGGTTCTGCATTCTCTCATAACTACGAAACATCGAAAACTTTATGTTGACGGAAAATTTTCTGAATTAAATTCAAAATAAGGTACTTGATATTCTTGCTTGATCGAAATATCGCAATGCTACCGGTTTTATATAGAGCAACTTGCAGCTCATAAGTCATTTCAGGAATAAATCGATCAGAGATATTGAAAATAACTCAGTGTATTTGTGGTACATAAGATCTTTCAACTCACTCAAGGAGGTTGTGATGAAAAAAACAAACATCAAACAATCCTGCTGAGCAAGCTGAACGCTCTTGAGCACAACCCATCAAAAATTGATCTGGTTTATACAACTCGTGAGAGATGGCAATCACAGGGATATCTATTATCCATTCAAATGAATGATATCAGATAATCTCGCACTGTTGATATCTTCGAATAATGTGAACTTGAATCAATTTGATCACAACAGTATCAGTACTTTATAATAAATAATATCAAGTTTAATACTATATTTTATATAGTATTGCAATAATATCAAGAACAATAGTAATATCATCAGTACTCTCAATATCATCATTCATTCCAAGAATGTGAATCCAACAATGGTATCAACAAAATAGCCGCACTGAATGACTACTCGATGCCGGACACTGTGGGTGCATAAGTGAATATGTCAGTTATATATTCAACGGATATGTTGTAAACGTGAAGGAAATAGTGATAGGGCCGTGGATATCACATTATATTAGAGCAGGTATAGATCGGACTGTAACAGATTTGCTGACTAAGAAGAAGAAGCAGCAGCTATTGGATAGATACTCGCACTGACAATGAGATCAACACATTTGTTTAGCTGCATATGATATGATGTTATTATATTAAACAACAATAACCATCCTCTGAACAGACGTTCAGCAGCGATGCTATAATACTTGGCGTTCAGCTCTAGTGAAGTCGATTCGCTCGTTACTTGTATTCACTAGTTACTGCGATGATCTGATCTGGTGCTGTTCTATTGCTTTTGCAATGCACCGCCTTGATCTCGATTCTCTCTCCTCACTAAATCACCAAAACATTCTTCGAAAAACAACTAGATTAGAGTACGTCTGGTGACCGAACTAATCTAATCTAAGCTAACCAGGTTTTCAGCCGAATAGATCTGGGATGATCCAAAAAGACAGCGATATGCTCAACAGTTGTTTCAATCGTAATTAACATCCCACACTTCATTTCTTAACGAATTATGATAATTCTCCATATGCACAATCATGATGTATCGATTTGTGATGATAACGTTCCATTAAATTTTCAAATTAGGATGATAACACCGAATACATCGAATATCGAATAACAAGAACTAGCAATTTCTTGAGAACTACTTACATTCTTATTTGATAGGAAAACTCAAATATTTGCTCAGACGCTCTCATCATGCAAATACGTTGCTGATGACATTGATAATGATAGTTTTGTACTGATAAGGACATTCATAAACCTCAAGTTGAAAGCTTTTAACATAATTCTGTGATGCAGAAGATGATCAGTTTCAAATATCAGAGTGAAACGCATGGGGATACTTCTTCACGAACTGTTCATTCACAGAGAATTCTTGTTAAAATGGTTGAAGTAGTCACTGCTAAACTCCTATGTCATCCAAAGTTTTTTCCTTTCCGAATGAATAAACGTGTCTCTCTGCTCGCTCTAATCAGCTGAGACAAACGAGTCAACAACAGCACAAAGTGCAGTGACGATCACTAAACTTAACGCAAAGTGCATTACCCTTATTTGTATTCTCTTATGGGTCACTCATTTAAAATTAATACTGAAATGATATGATTGATTAGTTATGTATAACATGACAATTTCGAAGTCGTTTGGTTTGCATTGAAAGACATGGTAGATGGATTGATGGATGGATGGTATGATACTGGGCAGAGTTAGGCTGGTTTGTGATCTCTCGCGTTGTTCAACTGATGGACGTACTTATGTACCCAATAGTAAACTGGAAACGATCTGAGACACGATGTCCAAAGCGAGGCCCGGGATGCATTACACACATTTTAAGTATATGGTTACGGCTATTAATGTGTGAGGCGCATAAATTCTAAGAGCGACTCTTAATAGTAATGATAAGAATACGAGTAAAGATGATAGCAGCGATAGAGCAAATAGAAGAGAAAGTGGCGAACGATATTGGTAATAGTAGTAATAGTAGTATTAATATTAAAGCTGATCGTGAAATTAGCGGGTATATTGTTGGCAGTGTACAGTCATTAATCAACTAGCAAGCATCAGGATAGCATTAAAGCAAAGATGTGACGGACGGGCAGAAGAGTATTGTGCGTAAGTTGAAGGAACGAACGTATTCGAAGTCAAGTATTATAGATGTGGTGAACAGCTGGCACGCAGCTGTTAGACACTTTTTCACTTCTGACATATACAAAAACCGTTGATTTCACTGCATTTGTATTCACTTATTCATAAATATACAACCAAGTATAACTTCCTTTTACTCCTTACTGGTCATACGCAATCAGTGCAGTTGCGTTATAAGGTTACATTTCCACGCACAATATTAATGCTTATTCATAAATCATTTGCGACTAAATCAATGAATCACACAATTAATGTTGTTGTACTACCAGAAATTGTTTGTGCTTCCTTCATTTCAAAATTATAATTAGGTATCATTGTATCACACAAAGATGAATCTATGTGAAAAAGAACACTGAAAATTGGATTTACAATTAGAAATGATGATTCAACACAAATTATCAATGGAAGTGGAGAAGGTCTGAGGACTGAAACAATGATTAAGAGAAGAGAAAATCAGTATGGAGAATGTGAAAAGCTGGAGAGAAACCTTCAGCTAATTTGATTCAATTCATCAATTCAATAATGCACTGAATTCAATTCAATTCGTTAATTTATCAATTCAATAATTTTATAATTTATCTATCCACCTACGGAACACGACATTTCAAATCATACAAATCAACATTCTCTTCGAAACATTGCCAAAATTCAAAACCCTTTAGAATATTTCAGTACCAGTAGAATCACAACAACCAATGACAAGCGTTCAATAAGTTACCTGTTGTTATTCAGTTGTTTCGAATTAATATTGTTCATAAATTATATTTGATGTGATCAAAAAGTTACGTTGCAAGACAGTAAAATCGTAAAGGAAACGATCGATTGTGCGGAAAATATTTCAAAACTGAACCTGAAAGTGATTGTTTTTTTCTCCCATTTGAAGCCCGATAATGCGTAACGTTTTCGGTGCCTCCTTCGATGTCGATGGTGGTACTCGTTGATCGGTCGATCCGGTAAACCGCATCTAATATGGTGTTTAATTTAAAATAAATGATCTCTGAAAGCGTTTGGCTTGAAACAATCACGACGAGTGACTTAACGGGGAGTGAACCGAAATAAAAGCAAAAGCTTTTGTGGTATGATGTATATGAACTGAGACAGACACTTCATTAATGTAGAATTCAATTCGGTGAAAAAGAACCTTTTGCGTGACATTAGCTGTTTAGTGGCATCATCTAATTTACCAGTGACAGGGATATTACCGTAATGTTGCAGTTCTCTAATCGCTTCTTCAATAAGTGTTTCGCTCAACATCGCTGCCACACCATTCTCGACTTTTGGTAAATACCCAAATTGTTCTAAATATTGTAACTGAAAACAGATCTCGATTCAATCTCTTAAATTGAAATGTTCAAGTACATTATTTCTTATTTTTCCGCTTTTTATTCATTTATCAGTTCACCAGTTAGGAAATTTAGTATGTGATTTGTGTTAATTTTTGCTAACAGTGAATTTGAAAGAACCAGTTGAAAAGAATTGGAATAAATGAAACATTAAATCGAAACTTATTCGAATTGTTGAAAGGAAAGAATTTCAGAAGTAATATGAAACAATGTCGTTAACACGAAAGTAATGGAGTAGATAAATAGATTATTGAATTAGAAAAGTGATGAATAAACAGTCAAATGAAGAAACGAACAGAATAAACAAAAGCAAAACGAAATCGGCAAACCGTTTTTGCAGAATACGTCCCAAACGAAGTCGACACTAATGTCATTAACAAAATGCAAACACTTATCGCCATTTCATCCACCACTCCGCAGAGAGCACCTTAAAGTGCATTTCATATTTTGTTTCATCCGAAAAAAATTGGGGCCGTCACTTTTAACTGGATCGATTTGGATCACTATTATTGCTACAACGCTAACTAAAATAATTCAAAACACAACTGATATAATCAATTTTGATTCATCGCAATATGGTACATCCAAGTTAAAAAGGGTATTTTCATGGACAGATCAACAACGGGAGGGAGGGGTTAATTTCCCGATTTCTTGGGGGTTTTACTCAACGGACTGAGATCTAATCGAAGACAAGAAGGGTCAAAGGATCCTTAAAGGTTCCATGAATTTCGAAAGTTTTATGGCGAAGGAAATTATTTGCACGAATATGTTTGATGCAATTCAATGACAGAAATGTGTTTGATAATACATGCTACTTAAACTAGGTTAATGCAAAATTTGTTTCTTTTTGCAAGATGGATTCTTGCAAAATATTCGCTAATGATATTAATCCCTCATATCTTCTTATTATCAAAATTCACTTCGTGCGTTATGTTTATCATATGTAAACGAATTCACATTGATTATGCAAAACAGTTTTTATTCAGTGAGTCAATAGATCAACCGAAGCGCTTGCATCCGCTCTGATAATTAATATTCGTAACGCTATTGCGATCTCACATCCTTGTTATCTTTCGCAGAACATTTCACTAATACTAAACACGAAATGCAAATCCTAGTCATTAGTCGATAAAACTGCGCGTTTATAAAACATATCAGTTTGTCGAGAGGATGCACTGAACATTACCATGCATTAGATAAAACAAACTGAATTAATTGAGGAGATGACCTGGAACTTGCTTGAACGGAATTCTAACAAACGAAAATTTAAAATGGATAGCTGCTTAAAGGATGAGATTGTTGAAGAGTAATCACTACTGAAAAGTTGATCAATGCCTACGAATAATCAGTCATAGTGAACGCGGACAATCTTGAATGCCAATTCAACGCACGTGCATCAACATCATCATCCACATTAACGATTCAAATTAATATCCATCATCCACAAAAACATTATTCACTACATCTGCTCAATATCGTTATTTTTTGTTGACTTTCCCAAGGCTATTACCATATTTGAGAGTGATTGTGAGATTCCGATGCATATTACGCACACCAAATGTCTCACTTTCGTCCGTCAATTAACCAACAAAACAAGAAATGCAAATGACACAATCAAATCCAAATATTGAACAGTGGAATTAATGTGAAATTAAAATGAAATCAACTGAATGCATTGAGAAAACAGATGGAATTAAGAGATTAGATGAGGAACTAAACTTCACTGACAATGCGTGAGAGATAATTTCTTCAGAAAGTCAAATCGTTTCAATCAAAGATGTAACCTACCAAACCCTTACTTAGGCAAGAACGCATCCTGTTAATGGATAATTCTTCTAAAATTTTCGACTGGAATAATGTCAGAGTGCAGAATGAATTAATTTTCTGAATACAATGGATCAGATCGGTTTTTCTTCAGACACAATCAACTGATCATTGTCTCAAAGTGAATGTTGAAACATAAAGATGCAACGATGAAAAAAATGAAATAAAATGCAGCAAACAATATCACTGCAATTTTGCAATGCTCACAATCAGCAACTGACTGACCCATTCAAAGCAGCACTTACAATAGGTTTTTTCCCGAACATCTTACTACTCACTAGATTCTCGGATAAAACTCTCTCATTTCCGGTCTGCTATTACTCAGTCCAGTAGTGATTTCTAATTGCACGAAAGTAAAAAAAAACTGAGAAAATATGATTGCAATCTAAATTTTAATCGCTCATAAGCGGAATTAGTCTGCATAAAAACCGTGCGATAAGAAGCGACTTTCCAATGTTTTCACCAATAAAGTTCGATGTTTTCCAAAAATTTTACTGGTGATGAAACTGATGAAGATAATCAAATTCATTGATAAATAGAAAATAAAAGCAATTGAAATGCTGAACAACATCAACTGAAAGGACAACATATTCGAGTGCATAATGTGATTCAAAAAATGTGATGGAAAATTATGATACAAGAACATGACAACTAAAATTTATCAACACTAATTGTCACTCCGTGTTCTGCAGAAGAAAATCATTATCATATCGAATACCAGTAAAACAATTTACCGCATTGTTCCAATTTGAGCAGTGAATTTTTTGCAAGGAAACTCTTCGAAAGATTGACAAAGTCAAGTATGCGCTTCAAAAGATCTGACGCTTGAGTATTCTGCAACGCTTACAACCTTTGCTCATTGAAATCACTTCAGAAATGCAAATTGAAGTGCAATTATTTCTGCATTCAACATGTGAATATTCACCCAATGAAAATTATTTTTCGAAAAACAATGCACTATACCGATATGCACTTAGTATAGCATGCAATATTTTGTCAATAAAATCATATAGTTAGATATGTATGGTTTCATTACTAATTCTAAGACATTGAACAAATCAAGTGAAAATTAATCGGATTATAACTCAAAGCAGAATTGAAACCAAAGGCGGAAAATAATACTCATGAATTCAGAAGTCACCATGGATTCAGTTCATGCTATGTGGATGTATATGCAACTAAAATAGCTGTTAGCTAGTAAAACGCTATGAACGAACGCTATGCAAGGCGGAGCTCACTGAAATACATCATATTATGAGGAAAAAAGGATGAAGCCGTGAGGTTTGCGCCTGCATTATGCACTATATGAATATTTTGTGCATGAGTATCGTGATGCGTGAATATTTTACTGGACAGAACTTGATTTGGATTGATTCAAATGTGCTTGCTAGTTTGCATGTAGGTGCGTTTATCGCTGCGCATATGGTCATGCATAACAAGGTCATTCACATCAATAGATTCATCAGTGTATGTCGAAATTAGCACTGAAAAACTGCACTCGAATGAGCCATGAGACAATTGATTGGTTTCTTGAACATTACCGGAAATTCCCTCAAAATAGTTAACGATTTTGACCTGTTGGTAGCGATTACATGCACGTTCCATTGATTAATGCAACACCAGTTCTCAAGGATATTGCGTTCATTTGAATTGGTTAACTTTTTTGCTTAGCTGTATTTGGGACATGGAGCAATTTCGCAATAATAAAAAGTTTTCACGGAAAATGTATGACTGCGTTCGACATCAACCAAAAGAATCAACTCATTGCGAAATAGCAGTATGATTCATCATTGCACTACTACTCACCGATAGTTTAAGTCCCAATGGGGTTTGTATTCGCGAGCGTTTTCGCTCGTGTATGACGATTTTTTCTTGGATACATTGTTTTATGGTCAGGAAAGAGGTGCGTATTTCCGCAACGAAAACAATTCTCAAGCGACGGATTTTCTGGCAGAGGAACATCGCGTTCCAGTATCGTTCCAATTTCTGCATAAAGATACTGTTTTTGCAGCGCAGACGTCCTGTTGATATCGACACATGTGAGGAGGTAGACTTGAGTGAAGGATTCGGCACGCTGCAGTAAACGGTAAAAAACGCAATCGCTGTTCCACGTGAAATAAAAACTTTTTTACGGCAATATTCACGTTCCAGAAAAAGAAGTCGAAAATTCCGATAAACTTGGATGGAATTCTTGCGGAACAAATAAAGTGGAAAAAACAGAGAGTATTCACTTCTGAAAATGTTCAGCTAAAGATTTTTGTGTCGAAAAAAAATTTCGATGACTTTGAACAGCTACGAGTGAGAGAAGTCACTGATTGTGAGCAGAGAACAGAAGCAAACGGAAAGTTTCACGCATATGAATGATAGAATATTGAAACTATTTTTGGGGGTGGTTTTATTTACATTATTCAGTATTTTTGAAAACTGATACTGAAAGAACTATCGAGAGAACTCGTTCGATGTTGAGCAGTAAGTGCAGGATGAGTCAATTGAATCAGTTATTACCATACAGTGGAATGTTTGAGGAATTATGATAGCATTATGATTACGATAAAATTGTTGATAAGCCGTAATGCTCGATAGATGAATAGTAATTTCATTTGTTTTCAATAAACAATCAAATGTCACTGTGCAGTATTTACAGTGCAACGCAAAAGCTCCACATCTCAAAAATGGAACCGAGAGCTTCCAGAAATAAATTCGGACATTTAATTGACGGATGTAGACTAAAAACGATATAAAAATTAATTGACAGAATCTCCTTAATGATTCACTGTCTGCAATACTTTTTTCGGTGTAAAGCCGAAGGACTGATTCCCAAAAAAAGTATGAGGCTGGTTATGAATATATGAATATTTATTTATGTAAAAGATTTTTGTGGGCATAAACGCGCCGAAGAACGATGAGTGATATTTGCAGCTTAAAAGGAGTGGGATGAAATAAGAAAAAGATCGATTTTTGAATAAAATTTGATGAGCCTAAATGCGGTGAAGAAGGCGAAAAGAGAACGATAACAGCTGTTTGATGGGATAAATGAAGGGTTTTGGATATTTGGAATGTAGAATATAGTAGGGATGATGTGTATCCTTTCCTCGTTCGTTTATCCATATACTCAACCAATAAATTACAACTGAATGCATTTATACTTTGAGTACAATTGAATTCAAATGAGATTCCTAATCGAAATCGGCTGTTGCACTTAACAGCAATAATATAAGAGATCCTCATATGCTATTCATAAAATTTTCAACTCAGCCAGCTTGCAACGCTTCACCAACTTTGTATCGTTACAATCTATTGGGTTGCTTTTGAGAAATGTGCAACTGACTTATCAGTATGCAGAAATGAGCAAAATAGTGACTTCTGCTGCATTTTTTTTTAGTAAATTCAGTGGCGTGCGAGGAAGTATCACCCTCAAGTCAGATAAAATGGTCGCTCATCGCGAAAACACAAATATTCCGATTCGAAATCGATGGCAGGTGACGTATACAATTCATTAAACGTATAATCTTTGAAAGTATGTAAGCTTGGAGAATATTATGAGATATGAATTGGGAATTTTTCAGAGTCAGAACGCATTTAAGCATTTTAAACTCTATAAGACAGTGGTTCTCATAGAGGGTGAAATTATGCATTTGGGGTAATTCGAATGTGTCAACGGGTAATGTAGGGGATCAGAAAATTGGTATTTCATGCAGTTGTTATGTTGTGTTACAAAGCCTTTGTAATGGTGTTTTTTAATTCGGATATGTAAATGCGGTTAGTTGATGACAACACTCTTCATCTCCCCATTTTCTGAGTTTTATTAGCTCATCCAGGCCTCACAGGGTTCCCATTCATTTTAACAGGATTTTCATTCTTTTCCTTGTTGTTACAATCGCTCTCATGGCTTTTATCACCAAAAGTGTTCTCTTTTGCCAATTTCTCATTCTTTTCATTCAGCAGTTGAAGTCAAATTCTCATTTTATCAAATACACTCTATAATTGATCATTCGACTGTCGAACGTTGTTGAGCAATAGCATTCGATTGCTGTATTGTTAACTTCGGTTGTCAACACTCGTCAACGTATCCAATAAATAGTATATGCTGCAGAATGAGAAGTTGATTCGAACCGTGAAGTGAAATGAAACGAAGTGAATGATAAAAAGTCATCAAGAGAACGATATTTGCATGCATTAGCTATGAGAGTAAACACAACACGTCTGAAAAGAATGAGAAGTCATCTAAATCAATTTGAAGTGAACGTGTCAGGGACAATAGCTTTTCATGCAATCATAATTGATTACAATAATGAGGAACACAATAGTATAAGAGAAGGCCCAGCGATTTCGATTACCATCATGAATGTGCTAATAAGATTGAACGCAACCGTCATCTGAACATAACATGTGTGATTTCCATATTCCATAGGGGGTAGAGGAGGGGATAACAGCGGCTTGCCAGATCATTAAAAGGGGCAATGGAGCACTCGAACATGAGAAAAACTCTGCTATAAGACATTACTGATGTTGTCATTGCATTAGTTTTTTAGTCGTTACTTTTACTGTTATTGTTATTGTCATTATTATTGCTAATGAGGATTATATGGATAATAAAGAATCAGTTGGACTGATGCAAAAGGATAATTTCAGTATCCAATGGCACCAGTAACATGATGAGTGCACGTGAGAGTAATAATGACGAAATAATGGTCCATTCACCGAATGACAGTGCAAGAAGATGACATAGAATGGGTTGCGCATGCGCCTTACGGATGTAATTTAGATGTCGAATCAGAAGAAGCTGATGCATAACAACTTGACAATATCATCAAAGTGAGATTTCCGAGACGAAAGCAGCACTTCGCGAATCAATTAGAGCATCTTCTAGCTGCAGTCGTAAACGCGAATCTAATTAATTCGAATTATAATGAAATAGATTTATCTGCTCGCTTTGCTAATTCGCAATTTCCGGGAAAGTACTACTGCGTTAATATGATTATTTGAGAAAACAGAAGTGACTCTGTTTCAACAAAAACATGATGGAACAAACACTATAGCGATTGTGCTGCAAGATCAGCAAAAGTATGGAAGAGGAAGAAGAGGGAAATGCATTTGTTTTGACAGATCATAATTCGACGATAGCAATAGGATTAGTTATAAGACAGAGTTTCAAAATGAGTTACTAACTGCATTACGAAAGATATTCAGTCAAAGCATTGAGCATGTTGGGACTGCTTCCATGACAGTTTAAACATACTTTTGTTCAGGAGTTATGATGTGAATCTGTAGCTGAATTTAAGCATTTTTAAGGAAGTCTTTTCGCGGTTACGCAAATGTTTAAAAGTGAATGCGATTTCATCGAAGGTGAACATCAAGCATATTCTAAGCAAAAGCTCAACTATTCTAGCACTGAATGCTCATTTTAAAAACCTGTTGATTAGTAAAAGAATATTTTTAGACTCAGTCGCATTGCTATGAAATCTGCACTCAATGAAGCATATCTTCTGCATATGTGTCTCGGAAAAACTATTTGTTCAATAAGTACTTGTTGAGGATCATGTATTCTTCACGGAAGTGATTTTCGGGATTATCGTAAGTTATAATTTCAAAATCCAAGGAATATTGTTAAGAGCTATAATACATTGCAGATAGCCGTAAGTCATCTCTTCGTCAGGAAGATAGTGGAGGATATCAAAATACTCATGCAAGATCGATTCAAAGCCGTCATCGATAGTATAATACCAGCGAATTGTTTGATACTGCATAAGCATTATGCATGGTTATGGACCCTAATCTAGCGTATACAGTGGATGATGCACTGAAAAATACGCTGCAACAAGCGCTTATCTCAGTGATAAAGTTTTTATCACTCATTGTGTAAATTTTGTCCTTCACATATCGTCAAAGGGCTGTATTTATTACTCATTCTCCTAATCGTACTTCTCCAATTGTTGTCAGTTGTCGGTCAATGAGAGATCACAGCGACATCAGTATACGGTTGCCACCGGTCGAATAGGATAAGTCTCAACACGAACTTTATCGAAGAAGCACGTGAAAAGAACAGAAAAAACATTACTTCGCCTTTCGCGTGTGTTCAAAATGTTTACCGATATCGTTATCATCCCTTCAACGGTTATTTATAGCATGGAATGCGTGGAAAAATATTTCCTACTTCTCTGTTATTTTTAACGGAATGTTTCCCGAACTGCTTGAGAAATTTTGAAATGAAATATTCTCATTTTTGTTTGTTCGTTCGTTTTGAGAGAAAACGAGCGGAGGATCGATTGACATGTGATGTTCGTGACTACTTTGAATCTGTTTTCTAGAAGCGGTTGATTTGGAAAAGAGGAATGCAATCCGTTACTGCAACAAACTAAAGTACCCTTTTGCCATTATGTTCGAGGTTTGATAAAGTCTCATTTTACCCCTCTAATATCACTGTGTTAAGGGTGCATAATACACCGAGGTGCACGCTATGTGATAAGATTCCGAGGTGCACGCTATGATGCGATTATATACTGAAGTCTGAAGCTGAGTGAGGTGGCATTCCAGCTCTTCCTTATCTCTGTCTTCTGCACCAATAGAGAGAATTTCATCACCCGTGGGATTTGTCGTCGACTGCCGAAAAAATTGCACTTATAATCGGTTATTGCAATCTAAGCATCACGCATTGCAAATCCACTGAAATAAGCCTATTCTAAGATGATTTCAATTGTTGACTGCATTGATAGCATATTCGTTTTGCTAATTATTACGACTGTTGCTCTAATTTTCATTATCAGTTCAATTCTAATACTATCGATTACTGTTATGAGTGATGTGCAGAACATTATTGTTTATAACTGTGTTAGCTCAGCAGCTGGGTTTATGCATTCATTCATTTATTCATTTCTTTGAAATAACCAGACTCAATCCTTCCTGAGAAGAGATCAATCGTAATGTCACATTTAGATGATATAATCTGTTCAATAAGTTATCACAATGCTCATACCATAAAATTAGTGGTTGAATTCAATGGTGATTCACCGGATTTCAGAGCTGAAAATTCATCCATTGGATTTCAAATGCTGATAGATATTCATAAAAAATAATCATATCGTGGTACAGCATGTTAATCCATGGATAGCATGTTAATCCATGGATTACTGCTGTCATAATTATTAATATTGTTCTATTATTATCAAAATCACCAATTATCATTATCATTCCCATTGTTGTTCTTGCTGTTGTCATTACTATTTCATAGCACTGTGTCAGATAGTTAAGCCGTCTTGTCACGTTGTTATTTCGAGAGATATTTTGTTATATCAACAGATACTGAAATACTGCTGACAATACAATATCAGCACTTTATCATAAGTTTTTGAACTTCCGCCTTTGTAAGACCATCATTTGAGCAGTTTAATCATCAACAACAAAATCGAAAGAAATCAACTTCATTGATTCTAATCCCACATCCTCCGTGCAACATTCGAAAAATTTCATGGTTCCGAAATTCCGAAGATTAAATTGCATGTGTTTGTGATAATTATCAACAATTAAAATGACACATTTATCTCTCTGCAAATATCTTTCAGCTCTAGTAATTGCACTTCGATATTATTATTATTATTATTTGGTGTAATCACCCAAATGCAGACACAGCCTCAAAGCCTACGTGTTTTTCACAAAACGAAATGTCGCATAATCGATGCTGTGCCACAGAATTTATTTCGAGCAAGCTGCCGTTAATCAACAGTGATGCTTACGAATTTGAAAAATCCACCCAGCTTCATCTTCAAGTTTCTAGAATTGTCGGCTCTGGTTCAGTCTCCAGCTCCACATCGTTGGAATTTCCGCTCCGACTTCGGCTCCATCTCCAGCTCTGGCTCTGCATTTTTCAAATTCGTCTCTTGTTCCGCTTCGTCTCCGCTTTTTCTTTTTCAAATCTTGGCTCCAGCTCTGAATGTTTTAGAAGTTTGGCCTCGATCCCAGCTTTGAATCTAAATCTTCAATTGCTGGCTAGAGTTCGCAATTTGTTTTCAACTCCAGCTACGGCTCTTGCTCCAACTCCAATAACTTTAGTGTACTTATGAGCACACAGATGAACAAATAACGATAACAAGATTGGAAACGATGCAATGAAAACAAACGGTTATGATAAGGAGGGGAGGGTTTCGTTTATTCAGTGGTGCCTTAACGCACATAATATTGTATTAGTGTTAATGCAGTCAATCGACTCACTCAATGGGACAAATAGGCGAATAAAACAAAGGTGACTGGGTCGTCAGACAAACGAAAGAGTCGGCTTGATTCCCTTTTCATTTCAGTGTTTACATATCTTCGGTTTGCTAGCTGCAAAAAGATGCAGAGGAAGTATATGTGAATGGAAGGTTTTCGTGACGTACGACACAGGGATGAGCAATTCCGCTTGATGATTACTCCCAGAAGAATGAACTGAGTTCATTTGAAGATGATGCTTACAAAGATGATGCTTACACTCAAACTTACAAACTATAAAAACATCACACGAGTTTGAAGATCTTTCCTTCTCTCATAAATGGTCTATGCTTGTGTCCGTAAATATTTGTCCATCACGAATTGAATCGATAAAATCGGGTTGTTATTGGGAAATAAAAGCAACGAAGAAGTTTTTTTCAGCACTGATTTCATTTCCATTTTAGTATGACGAAGTGTGATCGTTAATATAGAATTGTGAAAGTCGTGAGCAACAGTTACTCTTCAGAAAGCTTGTTATTAGCAGTAGTGAGATTCGCAAAAGTATAAACACATCATAGATATATATCCTCGTTCATTCGTCTTCTTCTTCTGAACGCGGCTATTTGATAATTTATCTTTGCGTATGCTGCAGACGTTTGCATCAGCATATTTTTCGTCGAGCAGACGAATTTCAACTCATCGCACAAAATTGAGATACGTCTAAAACAATCGATGATTTTAGCGTTACATTCCAAACCTTAAAACCTATTCATGTGTTAAACTTGCTTCTATTCGAATGATCAAAAAAGAATGATCTCTGCTCTCTTGTACAAATAGAACATTACCAACCAAGTAAGTATTTTTATTCATCTAGCAGATTGTCGCATACTTATTTTGTATGTATACCAAATTTTGCTTGCCGAAAATAAATCTTCTGTCACTTCAAGAAGTGTTGGCCATTTATGACACGGATATGGGATCGAATGATCAAATCGGTGAAATAATTCACGAATCCTTTCCAATGCCAGACTTTATTCCTAACACATGTGCATATGAAAATAATAAACGTCACATAACAACAATTCCAACACCCATCCAAAACTCTATAAACGACATCTGTCTCACACTGCCTGCTTCATACAATTATCACGACAACAGCCAACATCATGCTTTACATACTCGCTTATAAGCTAATATACGAACGAATCAGCGATGTAAACGTCAACGTTCCATCATCTAGCACTCTCAAATGCCACGTTGCCTGTTCATCCACATCACATTTCGGTTGTCGTTATCGTTGTTCATTGGATTTCATTGCGCTTATCAACACATCATCATTTTCAACGAGCCGCCATTATCAGCACCAATGACACACACTGCTATTCGTACCTTCTAATCGAATTCTGTTATCTCTATTTAGCACCTCTATCAAATTTTATCAGTGCTATCCTACGATATTTGTTCATTTCACTCATCATGACACAGCATATAAAGGCTCATTCATTTCGAGTGTCAATCAATGTTGATAAACAGTTTTTTAATCTTATTTATTTGATGGTATGATTCAAATAAGCATCAATATATGAATACTTCAAGCCGTTTTTGATGATGCTGTTCCATTAGAAAATTTGATTTTCTGATTATTCTGAGAGCATTTTCTTTGCTTTTTGAACAGAGTTAATTCAACGTTCACCAGGCAATCAAATGATAATGTTTGAAATGAAGCTGAGTTTATATTTTACCTCCATCAATGCATGAATTATGATAAAAATGACTGCATTAAAAGCAAGCTTAAGAGGTCATTAAAATATAAAGCAATTCGTGGTTATGTAACAAGTGAACTTGAACACAATTACATTTGAATGGCAATTCCTTCGCAATGCTTACGTGCAATAAAAGCGATGCTCTGCTTGGCAACCGTTATTTTTGTTTTAGTTCATTCGCTCTTGATGCATACACGATCAGCCGATTTCATGCAGCCATTTGCAACGTTTCACATTCCTGTCATGAGTTAAAAGTGCACTCAATTCGGTTCCAATCGAAAGCTACTTCAAATAGTTCAATTCGAATGTTTTTTTTTTCGAGTAATGAATCACAAAATTATATTCGCTGTTTGCTTTCTTCTTAATGTGATTACTTGTTTGATTTGCCGTCATATCGAATGATAATCTAATCATTTTCACAAACAAATAATGAGAAAAGTAATTCTTCGAGCAAATTGTGATAATATTTCCAATCGAATGCTTCTTGTGTTAATCCCTGCTGTACGATGCGGATAGCATATTTCAACGAATATCAACGCTACGTAGTTTTGTCATTATTACATTCTCGCCACCCTTATTAGAATCGAAAACGTCATTATAATTTATATTCGATCAAAATATATATATTCATTCGTTCAATTCCGTTTTACATCCATTTTACTCATCATTTTTATTCCATTTTGCATCTTCATTCCAAAACCCTTCATCTCTAATCTTGTCTGATATTTTTGATTAAATGTAACGCGCTGTCTCATTCTTACGCTTCACGAAATTCATCAGTCCATCCATCACTAATCACTCGTTTGTTCTAATAAAAGGTCCACTTCCTTCATTCCGTTCTCTCTAAAGGATTGTTCAATTAGGATACAGCTAACTTAGGATTCTGAACTGTATGCTGATATGTTGATTGAAAGGGGTAATCGTGAGAAGAGGGTATTGCTAATAGTGATGATAATAGAAATTTTGATTGGGAATTTCAACGATAAGAAAATCATAAATGGTCAGCATCGCTTTCAGTACGATAAGCAAGCATTTAACAAATTCCGTTGAAATTGTGTACAGCTCATTTACATTTTTACCAAGAAATGGCATGAAACCAAATTTTTTGTGTCGAAGAAAAATCGTGTGAAACTTTTGCGTGATAATTTGAAGGACACCACATTTCCGCTGTCTGCACCGCTTTTTTGAACGATAAAGTTGTGACAGCCCATAAGAAATCTAAACAGAGGAAATGTTACATAAGATCTTTGTTGTTATTATTATTATTATTATTATTTTAGTGATGTCTATGAAATGCATTGATAAATGCAATACGAACAGTTTCACTGAAGTGAAAGCAGTAAAGGTGCATCGTAGCATCTTAAATGAAGACTCTGAGCGCTAATATCCTTTGATGAAACCTCTGAGAGACTGCTACACGAAGAGGTGATATGAATGGGGTTATAACGTCAATTGATAAAGTAATAAAAAGAGGCATAGATTAATGAAAAATTAATGATCTTCTGCTGCTCTACTCCATATTGTTTGTGCTTGTTAATGAATTCTATTGAGATATTAATCAACTTCTTATAACCATAACTCTCATCGGCTGAAATCGTTATTGTTCTGCTCTGTACATGTTTACGTGCATCCTTGCACATCAACATGCGAATGCGGCGGCACAAGCAACTTCGCATAAAATTTCGTCAAAATATTCACTTTTGAGGAAGCAGCATTTGTTGTGTTGTGTCACCTTGTCTCTGTTCCATCCCTAGCACTTCTTCAGTCTAGCCATTAAAACAAACCAAGATTTATTCAAAATGAAGTATGTTCACTCAAAAACATCCGTTCCTGATTGTGTAACTTTGCATCAAATTAACTTCATTGACAGTGCATTGAGGCGTTCGTTTTCACAATCTTTTGCCCAAAAAATGAAATTGTCTCAACATCAATTAACGAGTAGCAAAAATGCTTCAATTGAACCAATTCGTTCGACCTTTCATAAACTCAAATAACAGCAGCAATCTTTACTTCAGCTATCGATAATTTGGGCTTCAATAAAATAACAACTCTGATGCCATACAATTGTTGTCGTTCAATATTTTACAAAACACAAGTGTCGTTGTTTTGAATATGACCAAAGGTGAGTTTAAGAGTTACTTCTTTGGGTAGCAGCAAGCAGTTCAGTATGACTGCGATTGTCACTGTCGATAGAATTCTGTTTTTGTGCAATTAAATGAAACTTATTCGTCAAATTTATCATTTGAATGCGACATCATCATATGTAGTTGCATTCGTGTGAATCACGGGGCACAACAATTAGTGAAAAAGTATCGCTAATTCAGTGATAGCATTGTTCGGAACAATCCAATGCAATGAGTAATTGAGTTTAATCCGATAAACTATTTCAAACGATTTTCAGGTACAAATGATGACCAACAAAACAGTCACTATGAAGGTATTGTTGTAAATGAGGTGAAAGTACTGGAGGATGCGGATTTTAAGTATATAAAAGAATTATGTGCTAAAAATGATGGTTGGTCGTGTGTATACGATAGGAAAGCGATTCGCGTGTGGACAAAAAACGTTGATGACTCGAACTTTTGTATGATCAAAGTTGGTGATTATTCTGGAGTTCATTAGATTTTTAAATTATCACCTTTAAATCATTATAAATTATTGCCTTTCTAAATTGTCTTGAAATGATCTGGAAAGAGTGCTTTTTTGAGGAACTGCTATTTTCGCTTTAATTTCCACTGAGCGATTGGAAAACTTAATGAGAAAGGCGTTTTCAATGCGTTCAAAAACAATCTCGCCGTCATTCGCTTCAGAGAACGGTAGGATTATAGAGTACAGTGGCTAGGAAGTCGATACGAACTATAATCAGTTTGATGAAGTAGACGACGCATGAATTGATGATATTGTCAGTAAACGGAAACGTCGGCATTTCTGTTGATTGATAACTGTGAATGTTGATCGCTGTGGCTAGATGAAGTACAAATTTATAGATTTATACGGACGCACTTCCATGTTGTCCCTGATGAGTCCCTCTCCCTAGAAATAAATGGGCATCTGGGAGAGTAGCCCAAAACCTCTGTGCTTGCCAAATCAATAATTCAAGTTCGGATTTCATGAAGACAGATGATTCCAAAGGAAGGAAGAATGTGATATTAGTGATATTGGTAATAACAGAGAGGCATAAACTCGTAATGAGTTTGATTTGCTGATTAAATGAATACGGACGCACTTCCATGTTTAAGCTGTGAACGAGTGTTTCTGCAAACAAATTTATTAGTTTGTTGAAGTGAAATGACATCATTTTCAGAAGAAATTACTAAAATTATCAGTTTTTTTAAAATTTACCCATCCATATGAACTTAATTGTTTGCGATATTTTATGGATGGCGATATTTGATATTTATTCTCTTTGAAGCAATGAAATTTGCTCTCAAAATCGATAGTCCCATATTCCAAATATTACCAGCTCTTTTTTTGAGATGATGAAAATGCAATAAAAGAGCAGCAGCAAAGGGATGTTCATCGCTTGGACATTACAATTATACGCTGAAGCGCAAATTTTGGATTTTTATATTGGTGATTGTTCGAGAAGAACAATTACTGCTGTTATATTTATGTGAATTACACGTTTAGAAAACTGGGCGTTGCTGATATCACTAGTGCAATTCATTGCTCTCCCATAGAAAAACATGACAAACTCATCATTTTATTCATTGACGGACTCAGTTACCTTATCAGTCATCCTCAACAACGAAACTTTCCATGAGGTACTTCGAAGATTGTAGGTTACATCATAATTGCTAAGTGAATGAATGAATGTAGCCTAATGACAGAATACGTAAAACTGAACTTGTTTCATTCGTTTACAGTATTCCATCATCGGGTTTGTCTTTCAAAGGCATTAAACCAAGCCAGACTACTGTGAAAGCCTAGAAAATCAAGAGCGAATTCTCTCAGTCGTTTTCTGCGTAGCGACTGCAGACAAACAAAACATTCCGTTCTTAGTTTCTAATCGGGTCTGTCTCTAAGAGACTGCTTAGTGCACAGTGTAACTACGAAATGAATCAGGAACTTGCACTTTAGAACAAATAAATTTAAAGATTGATTTAAGGCAACCAGTCATATGACGGATACATGTGCGGATGTGATGTATGATGTTCTCCATGATCCAGTTTACAGGTCCAAATGGGATCATTATATGTTGAATGCTGAAGATATTGGATTTATAAATCCAAATAATGACATTTGCTATTATGCAGGTGAATCGAATGGTCCTCTTCTTTAATCCATCATTAAAAGCGTACCAGTTGAATTAAAGAAACAACATTAAAACACAACGCTAAATTTTGTATTATTCAGACCATATTAAAAGAACCAATTTCCAAACTGTTACATTTGTATGTAAGAAGTAATAGTAGAAGATGAGATTCAGTACAAATAGTGAGACAATTGTTCACGTTTATCGCTGTCGGTGTGTTAATTCTTTAAATGAGTCTACTCTTGTTCAGTGTAGAATGAAAGTAAGGTAAACTACAAAATTGATCACACATTTGCTCGGTTGACCTTTTCTCTAAATCCGAGACGACGAAATGAAATCTGACAGTTTCAGACTGAATTTTTCTGAGTTGGTTTATTTCCATAGAAACCAAAGACGATATGATGGCATACTGAGCACGATTCAGTGCTGAACTCCTTTTCAGAATAATTCTGTTTGGTTCTGTTAGCATCTAGCACACAACTAAAGTTGATAGTCATTCAATAAACAACGGTTTCTTCTCTTACGATTAGGGGAATGAAAATACTGAACATGCAATAGTGAAATATCGAATATGCTTTCAGTTGGTGGCATGAAACCATTCAGGAATCGTGATTTTGTCATTCAGCGATCGTGGTTAGATACTGGCAAAGAGAAATTTATTTGCAGTCATTCAGTTTGTCATGTGGTTGGTGCTGGCAATTTCATTCTTATTTGTATTTTCCAGAATGAAACATTCGCAAGCGGTTCATAGGTAAATTGATCAGCATTGAGAATAAGAGAGAAAGGTTTGGAAATATGACCAAATTCTTTCGATGAAAAGCTCAATGAAAGCGGGCTATTAGGTTAATTTTTTCCTCGTATATCGAGAAAAGTGTTTCTTTCTCATTTCTCGTGTAATATTCACATTACGATTATGATGGATTTTTATTGTGCGCACAAGAAAATTGGTATAGTTCATCACTGCGATGCTCGTATTTGATTTGATTTATTTTTATCGTTCAGAAGTATCCTCCAGTTAAGAGCTGTATTCGAGGTGTTATTTTCTTTACTGCGTTCATAATACGTGAAATGGATGTTGGTTGTGAGTTGACGTACATTACACATTCCGATCCGAAAGGTTCGTTCAGTTCATTGCCTTCATCTCTTTTCGATCAGTTGACATCAGATGATAGCCTCACTTCAGATGATAGTAATAATTGATCAATGATGAATTCCATCTCAAAGAACATCAATAAATTAAGGCAAATTACCCGCATGGTTAATCAATCGTTTAACAAGAGTTATTGGACCAAAGATGATGAAAAAACTCCACAAAGCATCGCTCAACTATCCGGAATGGAAAAGCGCCAATCGGCCTTCATGGAAACCATGGATTTATCCGGAACAACAGGTTGACGCATTAAGCGATTGCAGATCGCATTTCGAGAATCATTTTGAGTGTATCTTAATGATTGATAGACACCGGCGAAAGTGAACCGTATCGAGCGATTTTGATCGAATTTATCGGAGTCATTGAAACGCTCGGCGATTGCAGATGAACATGGAACGCATCAAAATGTCTGACTGTAAAGCGTGTATTTACGAACAAGAACTGATCGACGAGAGTTGTGTGGACGTGAAGGACTTGAACGACGATGAGAACAGTGGTGATTAGTTCGATGAACTGATCAGTTGATTTCAATTCAACGACAACTGGCAATTGAATTGTATCGCTGAGTGATTCTTATATGGGGTTTGCGACGTGCGCTCAATACAGTACACATCATTTAGATCGCCTTATCCAACTATTCCGTTCATTTTAAATGAATTAAATTTTAAAAAAGAATTTAAATTGACGAAATCCAGTTTTCACTCATTCACTTTTTCACCGTATTTGCTCGGTTCAAACGAACATCAAGAAAATAAATTTAAAATTTTTGCGAGAACAACAAGAATTTCGCGAGCTCAATGAATTCAAACAGAATCTTTACAATAGGATATAATGAACGAAAAAGGAATGGAGTATTGTGCAGCATAAGAACGTTGCATTTTGCTTGAGTGTCGTTGTGGTTGTTTGTGATTCGTTCGTCGATCTGTTTCCTTGTTCATTTGTGTCAAAACTGATAAAATAATGAATGCATGCGGAATGCAGTGAATAGGCATCGTGTTATGATTGTTATAGATGTGAACAGCGAGGCACGCAACAATACCAGAAAGTGCTCCGATGATATTTCACAATAAGATGGATTGCGCGAAGAATTCTAAAAGTTTTATTCTCAACCGACCAGTCGATTCGGCTCATTGCTCACAGGTGATGGGCCGAATCGACTCATGAGTCTAGCCTTAATTCTACGGCTAATAAAAGCAACTTCCGAATTCCAAACATCAACAAGGTCACAATGCGATTTTTTCAGGATTCCCACTTGACCACCGACGATATTTATCGCATTCGTTCGTTATATTGTAAAATTTTCGACGAGCACAGCAAACAGATGTGACCAAAATTAACTCAAAGTAAATAACAAATCTGAATATGAATAATTTCTCAAAAATTATGGATAAATGCGCTAATCTCAGCAAACGTTCACAAAGACATCAGAACAAAAATGATGAACAAACAATAAATTCGACCAAATATAGACCCAAAGAAGGAGTAAGCACTTCGAAGAACAATAGAATAAGCGAAGAGATTTAGGAGAAAGCTGTAACGGAGGAGCAGGAAATTCTTGTTGATTCTTATCGATGACCGATAATTGAATCGATGAGTGAAAATAATATAAAGTTAAAACAACTTGAAGTTTGATAATGACGGTTTGCAATTCAGTTAGCAAAAAAAACAACAGAAGCAATTCAATGAGACATTAATTTTGCTCGCATAAACAATCACAATCGAACAAATCTTTAGTTTTGAAGTTCATTCATCCATCCATCGACAGTGTTTACTGTAATATTTCGACTGCTGATTTGAACACATTATCTCCAAACACATATACATATTCTTGTAACGGAGAAAATTCAGTTCCCACAAAATTTCTTGTTCCATTTTACTAGAATGCATTTGATGACAATTCATATCAAATACGACACATTGCGACAGTCTTTACCTCTATATGTAAACTTATTACTGCTGAACTGTTGGAATCGAACAACTGACAACGAGGGTATTTATACTAGTTCCTGAATATTCGAAATACACAAACGACACAAGGAATGACCGATGCATAACAAGAGAGAATCCGCTGATCAGAAAGCCATCATACACACTATAGGATGACGAGGTGGATGTACGCGTCAACATATGAGAAAAAATAGAAAGAAGAAAGTAAAAGAAATATGCAACAATTCGTTCGATAAAAATTCATTTATTGTTGTACGTCGTTACGATGAGTCAGTCGAATAGAAACAAAACAGGCAAATGGAATTTATATTACACATCATCATCATCATAATTAATCAACTAATAAAAATCATTATGAACGACTGAATGCAAAAAGATTGATTAAAAATTTAATTCGACTCAATTCAATTCAATCGAATATAACAAAAAATCGCAAACTGAAATCAACAGTAAATGAAAAGACCGTAGACACTTATTGATACATATATAAGCACATATCATATCTTATAACAAATCAAATGATATCATCGACTACAAACCAAATCAATAACAATCAAATAACGATCAAAATCTTCCAAAATGAGGCCAGCAAAGGATTTTTGTTTTTCACAGTGGAATTGATTCAAGGAGGAGTCGATCACATGGTAACAATCGGAACATAGAGAAGAGAAATTGACAATTAAAAGATAAAACAAATTAACAGACAATGCAGAAGAGCAGGGACGTTCACTTATTGTACACACACACACTAAAAGAGGTGTTTTTCAGATGGACTGACTGATGATGTGATTGGATTTTTGTCGAAAGAACTCATCTTCGATACCTCTCAGTCAAAATCCTTATCTTCCAAATATCGATACTCGAATGTGAACTGCTCCTTCTTACGCTGTGACCATTTCTCAAAATCAAAATACACATATGTGCCCTGAAATCAACGATGCTATTAAATATTATCACCAAAATTACTTTGCTGATTCACAATGATATTTTGTCAATGATTCGTAGCTAATCTAAACGATGATATCGATTAATCTAACAAATACAATCGATCACCCACTATATTAACGATTACATCTCTCTTATATGATCGCAGCTTACAGGCTCTGTTCGATTTCCACTCAGCTATTGTCTAACATTCATCGAACAATACAAACCACTGTAGTTTGTAATAGTTGGTAAATGCCACGCAGTAACACAGTGAAAAGCGATGACATCTGGCGAGCATAGACTGTATGTGATATGACCATACGACATAAGTCCGTAACAATTCAGATCATAAAAACGATCACGAAACCATCGAACAATGAATAAATGATAACAAATCATGCTTGTACCTGCTCGTAATCATCGGTAATTTGTTTTGGCTCTTCATGACGTTGGAACCACATCAAATATTTCGTATGAAATCGCCATGAAAGTTTCTTCAGCGCTTTTGCAGCCAGAAGTTGGGCACGCGAACCCTAAAGATATTCATGTTCAAAGCACACCGAACATTGCCACTTTTCAAAAAACCAACAGCTACACAAAGATCAGCTTCATCGTTCTAGCCAAATAAAACGAAGTTTGAATGAAATTGCACTAACAATCTAGAAGATCTTACTTATTTTCAGCAACGGAATGCAATATACCAAACAAAACGATAAATCTTCCCCTGTGAGCTCATAAGACATTTCAGATAAAAATCAACAGAAAAAAGCCGATAACTACGTCGTCTTCAAACTAAGAACATGTGCAATTAAATCGCAAAGTGATGTTAGAGTCCCAAATCGAAAGAGTACGTTTGTTATATTATATCATCAACTAGTAACAAAAAAATAAAACGAAAAGATGATAATTAAGTGCCCATAAACCTCCATGTAATAGAAGGTGAAGAAAAGCGTTTCAGGACTTAATCGGAGGTAATACTCGAGAGTGTCTGCATTGGCTGGTGGTGACTGTGGATAATATGAGGCCGTAGCGCACGGCATCTTCGGCAGATATGATCGTGGCTTTTCGGAATCCATTTGAAGAGGTGTCCTTGTAAGAGCATGTTCCAGCAAATTCAATTGTACATCATGCTCTGGCGTTATCGGTGCACGACCCAGTGGTGATGCCCCCAACCATGCTGGTATGACCGCCTTAACTCACCACATTCACATTAAAGCCTCCTTCGTACATCTGCTGTACCACTGCCGACAGATCAAACAATGAATCATACGCTAGAGCAGAAAATGTCAAATTAAGATGTCGTGAAATCAGTGAAAAGAACAAAAAACGAATGAGGTGAACAGAAACGAGAATAACCGATTGTGGCAACTGATTACGAGCATCGTGTGTGGATGATGCAATGCGTAACACTTGTCTTAGCGCATTCGAGTCGATCTCATTCGCAGATGGCAACGTGGTGGCGTTGGCGAGATTGCACGATGCCGCAGACGAGGCGTTTATGGCTGAATTAATTGCGTTCGATGTGGTGTTCGAGGATTGAGTTGAGAGCTGTTGTAGTTGAGTATGGTGGGACGATAGCAGTGACGAAGGTTGTTGCTGATTGAGTAACGGGGTCGATGTGGGAGTGAGGGTGGCGGTGTGCGGTTGAGATGGTGGTTGTGGTATGGTCGTTGGATTGGTATTCGGTGATTGTTGTTGTGGTGCGCTCGGTGAGGATTGCACTGCTTGTTGTTGTTGTTGCTGCTGCTGCTGAATGACGATTGCTGACGACGAAGTGAGACTGAGTGCAGATGACGGCACGACATCTACCGGTGCACCACCACCTTGAGTCGATGACGACGACATCACCACTCCTTTCATTGGCATCACCTGCCAGTTCTACGATTAGATCATCAATATTGTCACAGAGCTTACTTGCTCTCGAGCACTACTCATTATTACTGGAAAAATCGATGCTTGTAACAAAATCATTAATGCACACCTCTTGTTGACTACTCGTTGAACTTGATGCTGAGAAACGCTTAACCAAGTTGGACTCTGGAGTGGATGAACCCGATGCTGGTACAATTACGGGACTTAACGCTGCCGGCTGCGATGAAAGCGGCTAAAATTCGGCTGACTCATCAACAATGGACTGCGAATGATTCAAAAATTATTTATTTATGTTAACTTACGACGTGTTTGTGGAATTATTGTTATTGTTATTATTATAATCAGTAGAAATGCCAGAATGAAATGAACTGATGAAAACCATTCACAACAGTTGCATCACTACTGATGAATATTGAACTCTTTCCAGTTCATATAACCCATTCAAAACTGACATCCGAAAAACGTGAAACATAAGCTGCTGCTGCATCATTGAGCTGGCACAAGCGAATCACCGGGATTAGCGGATAAAAGGAATATTCAAAAAGTGAAAAGTAACGAACAGGAGGCATATCGATGTGCAGAGGGGTGGAGGTTGTGCTATCGTTGTCATTCGCAGTGATCTGTTGAGGTGCTGACTGCTGTTGCTGTGCTGCTGCAGACTGTTGGGCCACCGAGGCAGTCGTCGTTGTCGTGGTCGTAACTGAGATCACGCCTGACGGCTGTCGTACAACATCAACCGGTTGCTTCACTCTAAAACACGCTCATTTCAGCACTTATTCAAATCACTATTTATCATATATGTACATATTAGGTCATATTATGGCTCTTCAGTCGCCAAATGGTTCCACCGAAAACTTTTGTGAATTTTGGTCAAAAGTCTAAAAATCGAATGCACATCAACAGGGCATTTTCGGTCAAGACTCGACTCTACGTAACGTTAGCACACTTAGTCATGCTAGCGACGTTGGTGAAGAGTCGCAGGTCTGCATAAAACGATATTCATTTCATGACTGATATGTGACGTAATCGAATTACTTCGACAATGACGTAACTCGTAGCTCGAGTTGTCTGCAGTCATTAGAGTTAGAAATCATCGCATTAAAATGATACAAAGCAACAAATTCATCATCCGATATAACAGATATGCACGATAAATGCTATCTTGTACGCATACTGATCCACAGAGCAAAATTCCGACAAGACAAATTTCGAACTGAGACAATTGCGTTACTCAATCATCGCTTACGCAACACACACAAAAACACACCAAAGCAAGTTTTATATTGTGAAGACAGTCCGAAAACAGAACGGAATACCACTAATCGCCACTCAATGATAACATGTAAAATGTAAAATATGCGTGAATTTGATCAAAATAATTTTCACACTTTAACGAATGAGTTTGCCGAATCAAATAACTGATCAATATCGATTGGTTTTCGAATAAAAGAAAAAACGTTGGAAGCTAAACGAACGACGGATATTACGATCAGTTGTGGACAACAATTATTTCAATGCTTCCGAACAGTAAAGACAATAATGAAGTAACACTGATCAACCGAAGCAATTGTGACATAAAGCCGAATTGACGAGCGATAGAACTAAGATCAAAACCGAACGACCATACCTTCACCTCGCCAACCCACTGATGCACAACACTTCACAGCTAACAGCACTCCTAATCAGCTGTTTAGTTTTACTTCGAAAAAGCGAAACACACAAACCTACTCACTCTCTCTCTTCACTTCCATTCATACAATACACACTCAACCAATCAATACTGATTACGTATCTTTCTGGTATTTACATTGCTGCTCCATACTGAACATTTAAACATTTGAATACGTTCATTTTTTATGACATCATCACATACGGAAAATATCATCGAGTGCCAAACCTTCGTGCCAAAATTCATTCGTTTGTTGTTTTCAGTGAAAAGGGAACGTTTCGAAAATTCAACCGAACAAAACCCACAATCAACTAACATTCCTATTTTTAAGAATTGCAATCTTCTTCATTCCACTTATTCACCTCTAAATGCTCATACAGAGACAACAATTCACAACTCGTTCCTGACCACTTCGGGCGATGCACTGACCACTTGCATTTTCGCCCCCTCTGTTTTTTGAACATAGTGAGCGATTTTAATGTTATTACTGATTCGCTAAGATCTCATCAAAGAGCCGCAATGGAATATATTTGATTTATGTTCATCGTTACAGTGAACATTCACTTCGTAACAATAAAAACAAAGATTCTGTGGTATTTCGCGATAGCGTTTCATGAAAACACGAAGAAATTTGTTTAAACGATGCCGTCAAATTATTTCGAATAGAAAAGTGCAATAAGTATAAAGCAAGGAACGAGTATGAATTAAAGTAAGTGAGATCATCAGCATAAATTTTGAATCCAGCAACTTTCTGCAGTTAGCATCCGAAGAGACGCTTGACCTAATGTCCTTATTTGGAACTAAACAAAATCGACTGTCCCGCAAACAATCATTTTCGGATTCTTAAGATAGTAAAATTTGTAAAATCATGCGTTCATGAGATGAACTCGATTCTTTGACACTTTTGACTATAAACAGTAATTATTCGTCATTTGTGCAATATGCCCTTCCGCACTGGGCGATGAAGACAATCACAGACTTTGTGATGAGACTGAGCGAGGATCTGCCTCAGCGCTAGTCCAAATGACCGAATCAGCGCTGCTGAAGAGCGCATCGCGCAAATGATAACACGCGCACAAAACTGATAAAAGTTTCGCAAGCTGGCACAAGCCAACTAACTGCACACAGATAAGCAAACGTATTCCCTTCCAACAATAACATTTCTCAATTGGTTAAAATTATACATTTCAGTTGTTACGCTCATTATTTTCAAACAACGCAGCGAACTTCACACAACAAAACTGTTATCAAAATCATCTCTTTACGAAATTATCAACAAACAGAGTGCATTTAAAAATCATCAGCACATAAGAAATTATAAATTACGTTTGATAATTGCGATCGAAATCTGAGCAAAGAAAAAGCAAACCGAAGTAGCACGAACGAACTTACAGCGTTTGAATGACGGCACCTTTGCCAGATTTTGTTCCGAGACCAGCAGCTACACTATACGGAATGCCAGGAGGAGGTGGCGGGGTTGCAGGTGGAGGAGGTGAATTCAGCGAAGATCCCTCGACACTTACCTGGCTGAAAATATGGACAGCAATAATTCAGATCGAATCACAATGAAAAGGCTGGCAAAATGATTGAATTGAATCGAGTATCGACAGTTATGGAACTGAGAAACGTTCTATTGAAATAAAATGAAAAATTAGAAATCATTTGGGTTTTCCACTCCATTCAATTGTAATTTATGCATATTTATCCAAACCGTAATTTGTAACTTAAATGTTCATTGATGAAAGCAAAGACACTGAAATGAGATTTGAACAAACTTTGTCAATTTAAGAGGTGTTGCTGGAGTACTCCTTGTCGACGAGATCTGTCTTGATAATGTCACTGTTGCCTCTCCACTCAAATGCCTCTGTTTTGTGCTATTATCTTCCAATTCCTGCAAATTAACGCACATATTGCTCACAGGAAATTTGACGGTAAAACATTAAGACTATCATCAGATGAATTAGGCTATCCTCAAAAGAATGACACCAATATGTGATAAAGCTCGTAAAGAAAAATATAAGAAAACAAAGATATAAAAAATTATCAATCATGTGCATAGACCACAGATTACCAGTAACTCTACTCACCAGCTGCAGGTGAGATGAATAAGCAAGCAGTTTGATTGATAAAAGATAAAAACGACAAACCTTCGGTAAAACCGGTGTAGGTGAGACACTCGATGAACTCTTACTATCGCCATTATTATCAACCTTCTCGTCCATTTCGTTAGCTCCAAATATTGCACCACCCAACTGCGGAGTATACGATTGCAGATCTAACTCGTCGTATACACCTAAAACATTGTCATTATCAGATCGCTATCCTCATCACATCACCACCTCTTTAAAATACATCAGCTGAAGAGATGAAAGATGACACCGTTAATTACGAGTACAGTTATATTCATTTGCCGTCAAAACACAATACTGATAACAGTTCTCAATTTCCAGACAATTATTCTAAGCGCACTTTCGGACAACAATCAACGAATCGTTCATTCGATCTGATTATATTAAAACTTAAAGTTCGAACCTGATGCTTCAGGGTCGAAAGATTCCGCATCGTTTTCACTGTCAGGATCCAACGCATCAATGTACAGTTCGAATTGCTCTTTCAATGTTTCCATCACCTTCTTACTCTCCAGTGTCTCATTATTCACAAGTCTCATGCAGATCTCCAATTTCGAAGCGTGGAATTTCATTCGTTCCAAGTGTTTACGTAGATCTTCTAACTTTTTCAATTTCTTAAACAATCCGAGTTATTACCGCAGTGAAATTATACACAATTGAAATTCGGATTACATCCGTCACGAAAATAAAACAAAATTATAATCGTCTGACGAACATCATGAATATACTTATATCATGAATATTTACCTCTTTTTCGCCTTTTTTTGGATCGTCACGTTTTCCTTTCTTCCTTGTCTGTTCGGTCGTCGAAATTGATTCGATCTGTGATTCGGTTTTATCAGATTCGTCTTCCAGGAACCGAATTTGACACTGAAAAAAATTAGACGCGATTGAATACAAATGAAAATTCCCCTTTCAATACTTTCATTGGTAACAAAATTACAATTCACGAATAACCATGAACATCCTGCATGAAAACTGCTAATTTCACAATAACGCTCATCTCATATTCTCTTTTCTCTCTGAAATTTCTGCAACGATCACTGAATCGACTATGATTTTTCTTTACATTCACGAAATCCCTTAATCTCGCTGCCCAGCCTACAATCCTCACTCTCGTTTTTCAAACACCAACAAAGCAAAAGAAAAGAAAAACAAATTTATTAAATGAATAATTTTCTCAAAAACGATTTTTAAAGGGAGATATCATGCGCACTACTGCTTCTTTATCATTAATATCTATTATTATCAGACCCATCAGTATTCGCCATTAAAGAATTCGTAAAGAGAATGTGCTAAATCGTGATTCAACAAACAGATGAGTGCAATCAGTGCAAATCATCAAATACAAGCAAAGACCCCATGGAAATGAATTGAAAGCTGAAAAAAAAAGAAAAACGAGATCAAAAGTGCAAAATGACCTGCAACCATTCAACGGTATCTGCTTTCTCTTTCTCGCGGGGATCCAGTTTCTCTTCGGCCGACAGCCCTTGTTTACTGTGTGGTTTTGTTTTGTTTTCTCGTTCGATATCCTTGAACTGCTCCATCCTTTGCTCTATCAATTTACGGTAGTGTGTCAATCTGTCTTTGTCCTGTAAATTGTGCACATTCATTCGCACTTCGTGTATTCACAGCAATGAAACTTGAACAAAAAGCTTGAACCATCATACGGACACGTTCAACAAACCAGTTCAGCATTTTCAAAGAGAATCAATTTGAAGAATAATCAAACCTTGATATCTGATGAATTCTGCCATCCTTTGATTTGGTCTCTCAACCTTTGCAGTTTTTTAATCTCTTTCTTGAGATCATCCTGGCAAATGCAACAAAATTATTGATGTATACAACAGTCTCTTGTGTATCTCATCAACTGCCAAAAACAGTATCTCATCTCATTTATAGAACTCATTGAATTTTGATGAAGTAATCGAAACGAAATTCCAAAAAATTTATCGACCCATAGCATAATTGAGTTTAAAAAGTAACACAAAGTAATGAATCAATATGAGCAATGAACCTGAAACTTTTCTCGTTGATTATCACTGTTCGCTTCCTGCATTTTTGACATCGTCTCCTCGAAAAGTTCGACTCCTTCTTCGATCTGATAAAAATTTTCTTGAACCATTCGGAATGGCATTCCGCTTAGGTTGTGACTCTTCAGGATTATGTTCGAATTCACAAAAGATTAAATAATCGATCAATTCGAAGTTAAATAATTATTAGTCGATTCCTAATAATTCCGCGACTTTCTTGATTTCAAACTATAACCTTTTTGAAGCATTTGTCGATTTCGTTTAGAAGCTTCCGTTTTTCGGCCATTGCAACAACTGAGCTGCAAAACAAACTTTCAACGGACAAATTCCAGTAAAATCAAAAATCTATCCGCACACACCCTCTAAAGTAAATTCATACATACAATACTGTCACAAAAATCAACAAACTATACGACCAATTATGATTTCATATGAGCGACTGAATGACTAAAATTCAGTCAGTTTAATCGAGTGAACTATCTGAATTTCAATCAAATTTACATACTTTGAAGTTCAACAACGTAGGATAAACAGACTGATACGAGATACCAGCTACCAATTACGTTTTCATTTCACATATTATCACATATAGTTTTAACCACTGCAGCAATACTAATAATATTGATATGATAATAACAATCACAAGATAGTTGATATGCAAAGAATGCAATGAAAGAACCAACTTTGCTGGTGAATGTTGTTGATGGAATGAGATCTTCAGATGTATTGATGAGGTGATATGAATATATTAATCGTGGTCGCATCCAAATGAACGGCAGTGTTCGCTTATGCGAATTGCACTTAACTATCAGATGCCTTTGCAGCAAATCCAGTTAGTTCAGAATGACAATAATACCCTCTCCGTGGGTAAGTTTTATTGATTCAGCAGCTATTCGTGGAACAAAAATAAAACAATTTAATTTTGAAACTCTAAATTCCTCTAGTTTCGATCCTTTTCTCGATTAAATTATAAACTTCTGGAATTAAAAAAATTTTTTTGATGGTAATCACTCTTGAAAAGCTTGTCGTACCCAAACCTTCGTCACTCCTTCAAAAAAAAATAAAAAAACATCAAACGACAGTATTCAAAATATGAAACAAATTATCGGCAAGAACGCAACGATTCATGACAGTTTATTTTCCACGCAATAACACATGAATCAACTTCAAGAAATCCCTTTCCCATGAACCACTAGAATAAGTACAAGTTCAGCATATAGATCCCATTTACACAAGAATTTCCTGACGTGACTCTCTAATTACCCGTTGCAAAATACAATGAAACAATGCAGCAACGTGCATTATTTTGAGCATTATCAACTCAAAAAAGAGACAACTTGCGATGAATCAAAAATCAAATTATCCACTATTTCAACACCGCTCAAAAAGGAACCAAATCGTGTTTGTTGTTGTACGCAAAATGACCAACAAAATGCCATTAAACAGTGCACACAGTCTGATAGTGATTGACATCAATAAAAATACGAACCCATAAATCAGAGTATCAATTGTGTGCCACTGAGTCAACATTTCAACGACTCCTTCCCAATTTGACGTGATATATGCAACCGAACGAAAAAGTTGTTTACGATTCCAAACGAACCCATCAACAAGGGCATTCAGCAAAAAAAAATCGTTAACCGAGTAAAATAACGAGACGATAATTGCATTCGTACCCTACGCTAAAGTTCGTTCCCTTTCAAATCGGTTCAAAAGTCAAAGCTCAACTGCAATTCCTTTCAATCTTCATCACTGCCGTTATCAATAACTGACGTTGACATAGGAATGTGACGACATTCGGCACACAACGGTTCAGCGAATCGACAGCAAATACCCAACCAATTGAGAATAACTGGATAAGTTGTTAGTTTAGCTCATTCAATAACACCATCAATCGGAACAATGAAATGAGCGCCTCAACGTTCGTTCAGTTAGTGCAGTTGCCCATTACGATTTTTTTAAAACGTGAACTGCTCACTATTACTGCTTACATATAACCAAGTTCAGAATGATTAATGAAGAAAGAAAATAACGTCCGATTCTAGTTCATGAGACGGTAGACATCGCATGTAATGGATCGCTTTCGCTGATCACCCAAACAACGTATAACAGGCGATCGTGGGGTAGAACAGTAAACTGCCGAACTAAAGGAGAGAGATGGATGGTGGTTAATTGAGCTGTTTAATTCACAGAACCGAGCTTATGCTTATGACTTTTTTTGGAATGTGACACTGCGCAATGGAATTGAAATGAATCATACTTCTCTGGAAGTATCAGATTCGTGAAATTAACGACAATTCATAGCATGCTTCATGATCGCATTTCAACAGCACTTATTCAACTGCATGTTCTGTACTTCACAGAAAGGTACAGCAAAATGTACACATCGTTTTGATCGGAAATTCTTCATCATGAAACATTCCTTGCTTTTTGATGGCAACATAACACGTTGTGCACACACACACACTTCAAAGAATTTTATTACGGGGTAATTTTCGAAGCATCGATCATCAATAGCACAGCACAAGAATATCACCGTATTGGCTTATAGTACAAAAGTAGATCTCCGCCTTGCTTCCAGATGAAGTGCTTTACTGTCCTCAAATCCATTTCAGGATCTAATTTCTGAAAGAGCACGTGAGTAATTTCAACGTTATATTCTACATGGTGAGCTAAAAGACTGGACATAAGGGCAAAATATTTATCTGCAAGAAATGATATTTTCAATAATATTTTAGAATGAGGCGTAGAAAAATGAGTCTGAAGTGACTGACCTGATCTTGGCAATAGAGTTCGATTCGTTCTTCAATATTGGCCGGTATCGACGGCGGTAACAACTGTGTGGCTGCACTGCCGCCATTTTCGGTGAAATTCGGTTCACCGACAACGTTCAAAATCTTTTCGAAGACATGCTCCATCACTTTGCGCACTTGTAGCATTTCGGTGGCACTCAAACGATCCCTTCAATAATTTTCAACGATTATTTTATGAGCGAACACACATTTATTTCCAATTACGAACCGCTCACAACATTTCAGATCCAAAAAACGTTAGACCAATAATTGCTTCCTTAAAGCATCCAACAACATCAGAAACAGATCCACATAACCAACAAAGACTCGAACAAAATTACTGCAATCCTACTGGACGCATAGAAAGACTCATTTCGAGAATATGACCAAACAAATGCAAAATATTCAAATAAAGGACCGTAAATAAACGGACAATTTCAAAACGAAAATTGAAAGATGAATGATATTAAAAGGCAAACTTTTTCGGTGCCTTAATGCCGAGCGATGGATGTGGTAATAAGAAGAATGGCATTTTGTTGAATTTGGGCAGTTGATTGCGCTCGACCACATCAACGACCCATTGCGGAACGTAATCTGACAACATCAGCGATTCTGTTTCGTTGGCTGCATCGCGAACAACCAGTCGAAATATTGGACGACCCGTTGATTCACTCAAAATTCAGTTCGTTCACCGATTGATAATCTAACATCACTTCATAAAATACACTTTCTTAAAGAATCACGAATCGAATATCGAAAGAGACCAATGAAAGCAACCATAAGATAAGCGGCGTGTGTTCAGGAACTGAATTGAAACGATGCGTTGGCGATTCTTCGTCAATTTCCGAGAACGATCGTGACCAGTGCTCAAACAAGGCACGCAGAAGCATACCACCGTAGTTTACTGCAAAACATCACTGTTACGATCATGTCCGTCATTAGTCGAATGCTATGGATAGTTTTTTGGATGAGTTCATTCGAATCATATTCCTTGCTAATCCAGTGAACTTCTTGGATGAAATCCACTACAATTTTGCACAGAATTTAACCTCATCAGCTCTAATGTTGTACGCCATAAAAATGTTACACCTTCTTCAGACGAAAACTACTGAATCATTTTCATGAAGAAGTATTTCACCTACGACGAGCAGTTAACCACATCAATCTCTTCGAAGAAAAATTACTCTTTTGAAGTGATAACAACAGTTATATTGACCCGAAAACAAACTTTTTGTATCGGTTTGTCTTTCCGGAAAGCCAGCGTCTTTAGCAGATACCCACGCAGAGAAGAAATCCGATTCATCGAGAGTTATTTGCAGCATCTGAATCAATTTTATCTCATACAATGTTCAAGCAATTCGACTGATTCTAAGTGCGATGAAAGTTTTCTCGCCAATTTTACAGTCTTGCCATACCGTTCGAAATATAATCGAACTCGACCGGAATCCCAAATATTTTCAACCAGCAGTCAACAAACTTACGCCACTTTTGAGATCAACGGTGAACCAAGACGGGACAAAAACCTTCTTGAAATTATCCTTTATCACCTCTTCCATTGGTCGCCTCCCATGATCAGATACCTATGATTAACAATCGAAAATAACAATTTCACTAATCACGCACTGCTCACAATATTCACCACTTACCCAACCGTTAACCATTATATTGAAACAAAAAATTGAACGATTTTACAGAATTCCTTCGCGAAATAGAGAAAAACGAAAATGCACGACGAAAATAAATGGGAAAGCAAAATGAAGAATCCATTTTTTAAAATCTAAAACTTATAATCTGATCTAAAAGCTAAGAAAAAAGAACGCAAAGAACCAACTTTTCTTCCCTTGAGCACATCCCAAACAGCCACGTTATCGTCCGTATCTTTTGTAACAATGTGACGTTTATCGTTGAGCACAACGTGTTGGCGAATACTTGGAGCACATAAAACGGGTAACGTTCTAATTAAATTGTCCATGAAAAGAGCTATACAAACAAATTCCAAACTACGGCTCACCACTCCTTATGGCTGAGGCTGACTGTGAGGCATAATTTATGGTTGACTCTGACATGAGACTGAGGTTCACCTCAAGTTCACAGTGAAACCTAGCCTACTGACTGAAGTTAATGCAGAAGTTTTTTTTCGCAAAATTATCCATGAAAAGTGGGAAAGATTTTATCTTGACTGATTCTCTCAACACGATAGTTAATAGAGATAGAATCATTTTCGAAATTTCATCAGTGTTCACAAAAAGTTGAGTAGTGGCAACTCTATTTCAACTGCGCATTTCATAAGTTCACGAAGGCATTTTAGCATAAAATATTACATCACTCTGAACCACAAATATTTCGCGGTAAATTATTTGTACATTGTTTTGACGTTAACCAAAATCAAGAGAAAGAGGAATACACATAATTTTGTTCAACTGAAAGCATTCAAAATAATTTTTGAACACCAGCTTCAGTATTTCTACAGTTAACTTAATTCCAAGCTATCCTAACAATTCATTTCCAAGTTTTACTCCACAATACTAATTGCGAATAGGAATACGAAATCATCTAAGAATTGAAGCAGATCAAAACAACGAATTGACTAAATACCGGGTATGATGAGGTCAGGCTCGTAAACGAACGGTACCATATCCTCATAGCAGCTATCATCATCCACTATGTTCACACTCAGCTGTCCCTCACTCGGCAACTGCCATCGTTTTATCGATGAGTTCCAGGTTGCAGCCCACATTGAACGAGGACGATCAACATCTGTCAGTTGCAACTGAAAATTGACTGAGTGAAATGTCAAGTTTTCACACCTTAACAAAAACTTTTTTGCGACATATGTTTTGAGAAACTAATTGGCAACTATTCAACTGACTCGATGTCGAATTGCATCATTCGGAAATTGAAAAGATCAAAATTTGATGCAGGACGATTAAAATCTAAAACGAACGAATCGTTGAACTGGTAAAGAAACGATAAATACCCTTTGAATGGGCGCATCTTCAACAAACATCAATTGGGAACTTTTGAAATCATTAATCGCCGTTCGAAATACTTGTTTATCGCGACCACCCGAATATACATATGAGAAGCTTGAGTCTGCCTGAAATTTCGATGGTGATTCCATCGCTTTTTAGCTTGAAAAGAACGAGACGAGAAAATACGCACTCACAAACAATTCCACACCTTTGCATAGCCAATTTTTACAAATTCATTCCGTCCAACGAGAATCATTTTTGAGAATCATCTAATAGCAAATCTTTCACACTCGAACTAAACAAAATAAAAGGAATTGTTGAAAGGTTCAGAGAGATTTCAAGGGAGTGATTATAGAATAAAGGTGACGAAATGATCTTTCTCAGCACCTGCAAAGCCCAAACTCCTTCAGAATGACATTTATGTGATGATATACAACACTGCTGACCAATACTCCACAATTTAATGGTACCATCGCTACTTGCCGATACGCACTTCACATATGAAACAATTCCACTTGTCATTTAATAATCATACAAGAAAAACAAATTTTATTTCAGTTTTTTTTTCCGTACGCTATAAAAATTTCTACAAAACGAAAAATCTCAAACGGACGCCATTTAAATTTCTACTGAAGCTTCCAATGAATTTCGCTCATTATCAACTTTAACAGAGCTCGATAGAGCATCGACATGTTTGTCATTTGAACAAAAAGCCTATCCATTCAACGCGTTCAAGTGAAAAAATCAAACAAGATAACAAAATACAAATAGGTGTATTATAATGACGATCAGAAACATCTAATTAAAAACCTGCGTTCCATCGCGATTCACAACAACTGCCTTGACATTGTCCGTATGCCCTCTCAACTTCATTAACTTCTGACATGCACGCGGATCAAAAACACGTAAAACCTTAAAAATACATTCACATTGAATTCAACTGCTCAATTACAATAATGAACTAACGCGTTTCCTAAACTTCAGTAAATCCCTCAAAAGACACATGGATATTACAGTCTCAACAAAGACGATTTTATCGACAATTCGTTGATGACGACACAGAGAGAACTGCTCGAAAATGAAACCTTTTCAGTAGATCCCGAGATGACGAGTGTGCCAGATGGGTTCATCGCTAACGAATAAATACTGTCTTTGTTGCCATTCAATGATGATGCTGCAAAGCATTCATTATAAATTTTTTTGCTAACAATAGAACAAATTCATAAGTTTGTCGGACAGGTAATAGAATTCAATTGAAAAACATTCATTATGGTATAAGGCTGCTCATGAGGTTGTTTTTTTTTTCTGTAAATAGTTTGATGAAAAACGATCTTCGGCTAATTCGAAATAACGGAACTGAACGTTAACTGAATACTGCCTGAAATCACCATCAAAAAGAGATGAATAAACATTCTCAAAGAAATTCTTCAGAACTGAATATGACGATGACTAGAGAAGCGGTGATGTGGATGATACTGACTTGTAACGGTGTTATTCAGCGCGGTTAGTCTCGTCAGAGTGGCAACGTCCCACAAGTAAATCAACTGATCAAAACCACCACTCGCAACCATCTCAATATCACGCGCATATGCCAGTGCCCGAACGTAATCACGATGTGTCCGCAGTGTTGACATACAAAATCCTTTCTGAGCATTCCACACTTTGACCGTTGTATCGCTCGATGCTGATATCACTAAGGCAACAACAATGCGCTCATTAATTCATTATCTTCATCGATATTCATTCATCTAATGAAATGAATCCGACATATTTACTAACAATAAGTAAAATAACAAGTAATTAAAGACAAACATGTAATTATCTAAAACAGATGCTAAGAAACATTCTCAAACATCCCGTGTTCAACGTTTAGCTCAATTTCCTGACTGAACATCCAATGTTTGGTGCGGAAAATCTAGTCAAGGAGAAAATGAATTGACGAGTAACTGTTACATTAGTCGGGGAAAGAGGGTGATAAAAAACAGCTATTGCTGGGGATACCTGGCATTTGAAATGCACTGAATTTGAGGTCACTAAATTAAACAGAATGGAATGAAAAATCACTAAATAATGGAATTGCAAGTGAATGAATTAACTGGATGAAGGCACCAACAAAACAAAACGTACAGTTTTTCCCGCCGCAACAAAGCACCATGTCATTGACCCAGTCCGTATGATGCTCCATCGACTGCACGTAATGCTCACTTAACGTTCTCCACTTCCAGTCATCATTCATTTCGAACTGATTCCCATTACATATCGAATGATTCTGATTATTCGTTATCTGCAATGCGTATCACACCAATGCATCTACTGGAACTTAAATGAAACAACCTAATACGTAATCTCTTTTTCAAGTCAACATTTCTTTTCGCATATCGAAAATTAATGAAATGAATGCTACCTGGAACGAATGAAACTTCAACAAGAACAGCAAACAGAACCCGTTGATTGTAGATATTACTACTGCTTGGTTGTGTTTTCCAAATTCGAATAATTGTGTCTGAACCAGCCGAATAGAGTCGTCCATTATGCGGATCGTACTGCAGACAAGTGACACCAGATCGATGCATTGGCTCCTTTTCATCGCGAATCACGAACGACACCTTCATATCAACGTTATTTCTACCGTTTTACACGCAAAAATACTTCAAATTTATGTGATAATACATTCGCACTTCACACAATTTTCACTCACAATTTCATTCACTCTTCACATAGATCTATTAAAACCAATAGCCTTGCAGTTTGGCCATCTGCATGATACATTATTATTGATACTACTTTTTACAGAAGGCGTCTTCGGAACAATCAGGCGATTGATCAATCATTTTGAGCACTGGTAGGATTATAAGCAATCAAGGTATTACTCTTCACCTGTACTTTCTTCTTAACCGGTGGAACAGCCATTTGTGATGCAACCGCATGAAACGACAGCACGATCACTGACCCTTCGCACTGTTCCAAACCCACGCTCTTATCAACACGCCTCTTAAAAGTGTAAATTTTCAAGGAACTATTCGAATCGCAGCAAACTCAGTCTGACAATAAAAATCACTTATCGCCTTTTTATACGATTTTCTTGGTTATCACTATCGCTTCAGATGCGATAATTCTTCTCGAATTGTTCCAAACAAAAAAAACTCAATCTCGAACGAGTGTTCCTTGAAACGCAAAAAACCGATGCTACTTTTTGACAGATATTCACTTAATGCAATCAATGAATTTCAGTCGTATTTCGTTATGGAGTCAAATAATGTTCTCCTCATAAAAACTTGTCAACAATTGATCTCAATCCCGAAATTTTTTGGTAATTACAAAAAACAATTCTGTTTGATGTGTAAAACTGCAGATCTCTTTCAATGAAATCAACTATTACAGAGTGCATTGATGACATCAACATCCACTGGAATACAAAAAATCACTGAATGCGTTCAATTAGCAAAGATACAAGAATGTTGTCGAAAGTATTCCGAAACTGTGCGCGAGAGAGAAGGGGTAAAGAAGAAATTTATTAATCAACAAAATATATAAATACTTATACGGACAAGAAAACACACCAACAAAAGACGCATTGGATTATGTAACCAAATGATGATAATATAATAATGACGGCCATAAAATCAACATAGTGGTTGATGAAAACGATGAGATGGATTCGAGTGAGAACTATAAACGGGAGCTGGACTTAGCGTGAAGAGTGTAGTATCTGATCGTTCAGAAGATTGCAATAGGCTGGGTTTGAAATTATTGAATGCGTAACAAACTACTGAAATAGAGAATAACTGATGAACGGATGGAACAAATACAATGGAACGAAGCAATGAATAGTGACAAAAACATTCTTATGATGGTATGAAAGCTGAGTTGTAAACTACGAAAAACACGTATCTTATACAAAGAATATAAATATTATAGAACAAGTTCGAACAAACGAACTTACAAGACGGGAGAACATAGACAAAACAACAATAACAATGAAATAACAGAAACAACGTCAACAAATCAAAAAAAAGAGAATATTTTGAAACTATACATAAATACTAATCAAGAACAACCACATATTGTATCCTCATAATATTTATTTCATTGCTTGATACGATTATTTCACTGCAATAAATTCTGTTTGCGTTTCCACCGATTTTAAACGAATGATCGTTTGTCTTGTGATTGAAAAGTGCACAGAACAAAGCTGGCACATTTGACCATTAATCGAGAATTTTTACGAAACTGAATCGAAAATACCACTTTCAAGAAAGTTCACAAGCAACCGTACGAACCAAGTGCTAAAATCCCAAGCTAATTTTCGCCTGAAGTGTTGATATTAAAAAATCAGACTGTCTTGATCGAAAATCAGTTGGAATGGACATTAACGCATAACATAACATAACAAGAATGAACACTGTTCACAGTGATCATGCGAATGCATCTTCTCTATCAGCCGAACTCACACCCAACGGATCGTCGAATCCTTTGAAGTTCTGGAAATGAAGTGGTCGATGATCCTCGTGATAGAATTCTTTCGGATTCGCCAACATTAAATCATAACGCATGTTTGCTTCGTGTCGAACCCCTTAATAAAAGCTTTCATTATCATATTCACAATTATCGTTACTATTCATTGAAGACACTTTATTTCAATTATTCAAATAGTCGATTAACCAAAATAATGAATAATCCGCTTAACCAAAAACAACTCGAAACTTGACTTCTGTCAGCTTGGAATATCTGTTCGACAACAGTTGGATTCGAACGAAAAGTGACAAAATCAAAATGGAGTACCAAATCACAACAACGCAAAACAAACCCATAAAGTTATAATTCCAAATGCCACTCGACGGTACCATGAAATAACCCAAAAAGCGATCCGACAACAGCATTTGCACTTTTTCATAATGCGACGGCAAATAACCTTTCGGATTATTACTCTGTTTATCGGTATTGGTTCGACCCCATTCGAAACCGCTCGGTGTCAATTTATAGGACGTCAGCGACACTGATCCGGGTGTGAAACTGAAATTTGTATGCCATAAACATGACAGCTAGTTTGTTCAGTTCAATAACAAAAAAAACCCAGAAAAATTGATCCATGTCGCGCATTTTTCATTTCAAAAAATGATAACACTAGGAGAACCGAATAAACTTAAATAATATTGACAATCACCAAAACAAAAATTATTCATTCCATTTATATTTTCAATGTTTGCAACTAAAGAACAACTAGTTGAGTGCCTCTTTTTTGTCATTTTCAATATCGCATTCTTTTTCTTCATACACCTCAAATACTTGTTCAGCGACCTCAGAGGTGCTTCTGAATAAACGATTAGGGACTCACCTGCACGTGATAACCACCGTCTTTTCGCCATCCCAACTCTCATTCTCAAGTAGCGTTTTGGCATGCATTGTGACATCTTGAGGTGACAGCTGAGGCAATTCGTTCGGTTGAGTGTGCATCCTTCAATTGATACCATCATTATTAAACTTCTTATGGTTCGCTTCACATTACAGCACTATTCAGTGAAATTACAAAATGGATACACACTAAACATTACGAACAAAACTCTATTCAATGTACAATGGAAAATCATTTCTAAACAGTGAACAATGAGAATACTGAGAGTAATGAATTACACGTATCACAATAAATAAAACAGTAAACAATAATGATAATGCGCTAACCATCCAAGTGGTTCAAGATCCTTGATGAATTCATGTGATGGTAACTGATTTGGCAAATGCACCACTTGATGGGTACCCCACTGAGGCGGTAGAACAATACAACGAATCTCTTTCACTTGTGGATTGTCCGGTGGAGATACTCCATACAAATAACCAGCAATCTGTAGGTATCATCTAATTACGATCGACGCATTACGAGTCATTAAAAAAAATTTAGACTGCGATAAGAATCATAGCTTAATGCAATCATATGAACAAACACAGCGATGAACAGTAAGTGAAACAATAAATAAATCAAAAAAAAATTAAATGACAAACTAAAGATATAAAAATATGAATAACGAAATCATTCTAACTTGTGTTCTGAGATCCGAAATAATGATGAATTTTTTGAGTACATTTTTAGGTAGAATGTAGGTATAACCCGTATCCTTGACATCATCCGAATTCACATAAATGTGTTGCGTTCGAAGATGAAGATTAGTTGAACTGATTGCACGAACACGCCATTCAGTGCGCGATGCGAACGTTTGACTCTGGAACAAACCATTTCACTTCAACTGCTATTCAGTCACGCAAATTCCCCGAACCAATATGCTCCATCCGAATTGCAAGCTAAACCATTCATTCATCTACTGAAGCGAAAACAACGAAGCACAAACCTCATAATTACTTGTAGTTGCCGATATAATTTCATCGCCATGCTTATTGACGGTTCGCGTTGTTGTTGCCGTCACCTGCAAATATGAATTCTCCAGCATTAAGTCACCACTTTTGAGGATGATACATTCAGAAATCGATCAAACATCAACGATATCTCTTGGTTACACTTCAGTTACTTTGAGAAAACGTCCGAAGCGAACGTAAAGTGAAAAACAACACAAGTATCACGCGTTATGTGCAAGGTATTTTGCACAGAGATTGCACACTTGCATGTAATACGTTTGACACAGCTATAATACAAACAATCTGAAGCAATAAGTGAACACTACCGAAACAGTATTAATTACAATGTGGATGCAAAAGATAATGAGAACAACAATTCACCTGACTCTGCTCCTTCGTCTGTTTCTCAATTTCAGCGATCTGTTGTCTTTGGGCAGATGGCGCACTGATTTCCATACCCAGAATGATGTCCCTCACTTCACTTTGCGTTAACGACGCAACGTTGACGTTATTCTTCTTACCGTAATCAGCTAATATCATATCTTTCAATGCCAATTCAACCTGAAATTTCACTACTACAGTTTCAGTATTCTCTAACACGTCGTGTCATTCATTAGAGAAGTTATTCACCGGAAAGAACAAAATAAACAATCTCGATGTGTTCCGAGATTTTTTTTGTCATTTCCCGCATAACCCACTGAAAGAACTACGATCACATAGACCGTTATATGGATTCGAGCATAAAATCGCAATTTTTAAGCACTTAAAAGATTTTGCATCACATGTACAACACTTAATCAGTCGTTCAGTAGTGAAAGCGTGCAAAAAATGAAATTTAAAAAGGCGAACCTTAATCCATTCCTCATCACCCAACGACGGCCATATGTGATGCGGTTCGGTGATCGTCGTTTTGTCGGGTTTTAAGATCACTTTTGTCTTGTCCGGATTTATGTGCATACCTCGCATTATCAGAATAACTCGTGAAAACGCCGTGTAACTGGAGATCGTCTGAAAAGTAAATATTCAAAAATACAATACAAATAAATCAAAAGCTCTGCTAAAAATCAGACGTGTGATATTTCAACAACAAAATTTTGGTTCCTTTTTGTCTCCCACATTCTCACTAAACACCTCCATCCAGCTTCAAGCCCATCGTTTTCATGCACACTTTCGGTCTCATTAATAACGATTTTTGCTTCAGCAAATCATCTTCGGGAAGAATTTAAGATATACATGATAGGATTGAAATGGGGAAATTTTGAAAAATGAAAAGAACAATTGATTCGGTAACAAACCTTCAGCCAATCGTCATAAAGATTGAACAGAACCATTTGCGGTTCAGTCGCTTTCAAAATTAAATCACCGAATTTCTCCACCTAAAATTCATAGTTGTGTTGCACGATCATAATTCAAACCAATTCACAAGACAACTTCAAAATTTTGATCAATCAGCCAATACGATTACAAAAATGAGACAACTCAGTGACAGATGAGTTTTGAAAATTAACGATTAATGATCGCGTAACACATCCATTAAGATTCATTCTCTCGAAGCACTCTCAAACAATCTAAGGAAATGAACAATATTTCAACGTTTCAATGAAACCCTTCCAGTGAATAAATCAACATTTAAAAAAAAAACAAATGAAAGAAGAAGAACGCGCCTTCATGATCGCTTGGAACGGCAGCATTAACTCGGAACCCTTAATGACGATATTCGGGAAATCGAGCAAATGCACCTCAAGAGGATCAAGCATAGCTTTTCGAGTGACAATTATTTGACGTGGTTGTTCTTCAACTGGCAACGAACGAATCAGCGCCGCAACTTCTTCAGCCGTTTTCCATTTTGCCAACTACAAATCTCATTCACTCAATCACTTCACATTTATATTAAACAATACGATCATTCCACTAATTACGAATTAATCTCCGAAAGAGTTACTCAAATTAAACTATTAAACAAAAACAAACAAACAGCTAAATAAAAGAATCATCTCTACATTCCACATCTATCACCCACCTGACTAAGACGCTTCTGTCCAGCCCATACACTCGTATGAATAATCTTCAAGAACAGTTGACCCGTACGTGGATTGAATATGAAAATCGCACCATTGATTGGCTTTGTAGTCAGATTACCTTCGAACGTCTGAAAATAACTTTCAATCAAAACAAATCATACTTCACTTTTTGCACCTTATTGACTAAACTGCAAAACAATAAACACATCTTTAAAAAATAAACAAAAGTTCAATCCCGCTTCTGTTGACGACCTTATGAAAACTCTCAAAGCTTTCATCAATCATCCACCGCGAATAATATTTTTATGAAAAATCACAATTATTGAAAGTGAAAGGGAGATAAAATTTCTAAAATTACAACGAACCTTGTGAATGGTAACACGATAAACGTTTGTATCATCGACAAACCAAATAATTTGATTGCTGAATAATTCACCATAATTTTGAGATGTCAAATACGGCTCTGTTGGTTCGGATGAATAAAGCTGAAGACCTTTACGAATACGTTCTCGCAGCACATAGAATGCTGGATTCGCCTTTATGATCTTGGCCATTGCTTGCCTAATCAACGGCTTCATTCCCGGGAACCAATTGCCGTAAGCACTGCAACACAACGACAGCAATCAACAATCATAGGTACGATGGAAACATCGCATCGATGAAGTGTTTAAAGCAGAAATGAAAATATTCAACATTAAAGTGAGACGACTAACACAAAATCAACTTCAAACACAAAAAAAAACAATGCATTCATTCTCATGTTGAATTTTGATTACGAAACGAAATGTATGCACAACATTTGAGTATAAACAACAAAAATGAATCAGAACAAAGAGTACCTGTATAAGTTATAAGCGAGATCGATCGCAATCAACACGCCAGTCGGTGACGGATAAATGGACATGTTATCGGTGGTGTAGTCGAGGAACTTGGCACGTGCATAACGTTCCACATCGTGCGAATCGTAATCACCCCATCTCAGCTGTATATCCAACCAATACTTTTGTGTTGTCGTATTATCCATCACATCTCTGCAATTCATTTATCGTTTAACCGCGTTATTATTCTTTGTTCAACTTTCATTACGAAAAATCGTCACATTAAATTTAAACGCATTTTACAAAACAGTTTTGTTATGATCGCACTGATCGTGAGAGGCTCAAAAAAAACCAAATGAAAAACAGTGACATGTACAAGCGAATGAATATACTTTGAGTCAGCGAGAAGCGAAGGTCTTGAGACATGCCATTTGTATTGTGCAAAGAGAAGGATATCAGCACATGAACTGTTCATTTTGTACGATTTACGTGGATGAATCGTTTCTTTTTGAACTGTTTGTATTTCCAACGCATCCAATTCTTGATCGAATACCTTAACATCCATCAATTGAATCATTGAATAAATTACAAATGCACTGAAACATTGCCGTTACTTCTTTAAACAGCTACGGAATGCCGAATTTCATATCAACTTCTGATCTATGACTGTAATTTAGAAAATAGTTAGAATAATCATCGCCAATGGCCGTATTTTCAAATCACTATAGTTTCTAAATTCCCCAAAAGAATCGAACTAACAAACAATCCAACACATTCAAACATCTATAAACTGAACCGATAGCATACGAAAGGAGTAAGAACAAACGGTGAATACAACTCAACAATGAAAGTAAATCACCTGACACAAGTCCATAACCACCGACTCGTGTATTTTTTGCCATAAATGAGCACGGAATATCTGAATAAGCGATATCTTCAACGTTGGTATTTTGCCGTGCATGAAAATACCGGTCAGATCGAGCTGTACTTGGAAACCGACGTAGACGTTGGCACGGTTGATCGTTGGTGACCACCACAGAGTGAAACGCCGATTTGGAATCTGGTTGAGACCCGAACGTTGTGCGTTCGTCAACTTCTTGAACTTCATCGACTCTTCGAAGCCTGACGCACGTTCCCAGAACAAACCTTCCCAGGTCGGGAAGTAAGTGCCTCGGAAAAGCGTGTGCTCCAGAATGCCTTCGACACCTCCAAGTGCTTGGATCATATCCGTACGATAGTTGTTCAAATTCCACAGCTTGCCATCGTGGCGTTGATGTGTCCACCAGAATGGATTCTGCTTGAGAATCTGATAAGTTTTGAATTCGGTGCGCACTCGCCATCCTTTATCGTAGGCCAGTGTATGTCGGTCTTTCTGGAAGAGTGTGTTGATACGCGGTATACCTCGATCCCAACTATCGTCCAAATCCTCCAATGTCAATCGACGATTCTGCGCGTTCGCCTCTTGACGTTTCAGCGCATATTCGGCCCATACTCGCTGCGAGTCGATGAACTCGGCCTCCCATGGCTGTATGTATCTGTATAAATTGGGTATCAACTGATCCTCATCGTGCGTCATACCACTGCGGAAATGTGTCACACCACCCGCTTCGGTTTGTTTCATCCATCGTAAATCCGATTGCGGTATGAGCACATGACCCATCGAAAGCATACCCAAACCACCGATCTCTTTTGGCGTGTAGAAGACAACAGGTGGGAATCTGGCTGGCATTTTCGAATTCAAACCGATCTTGATACGAGTCTGTATTTTGTTCTCACATTTCACCAACAAATCCAACAGTTCTTGCGTGTTGACGACCGCCTCACGGAAATATGTCATTAAGCCAATGAGAGCCGTATTCCATTTGTTGACAATCTTTGTGAATGTGGTTGAACCGGAGGACATCAAAATCTGACGGATTCGATTGTGGAATTTCAGCAGTGACTCTTCGTCGACCTTCAAGAAACACTGGGCAGTACGCTCTTTAGTGACCTCATTCTGCAGATTCCACACACCGTCACGATGCGTCAACTCTTCAGCGGCCATACGGCACTTGGGCAGGATTCTGCACTCAAAGCCACACATATCGAACAACAAATTCGGATTGTCTTTGCTGTACACCGACACAAATGAATTCTCCCATTCGACAGTGGTCACCGAACGTGGCAAACGATTCTTGATATCCCAGAAGACGGCACGTCCCAGATTCACATCGTGTTTCATCAAACGCATTCGTGCATCTCGAGGCCAGCATTTCTTGTTGTTATAGCCGACAATATTCTCATTGTTCGGATCCGGATGTTCGGTGAGATAACGTTGAATCAGATCACGTGCTTCGTCAGCTGAGAATCTGAAAATTCGATGTTTCACTCTTACTGCTCTTGAACTTATTTTCCCATCTAGTGGACTATTAAAAACGTATTATGTTCAATTAGATAATCCTGCAGCAAGTACGTCCATACTTGCATTTTTAGTTACATTATATTGAATACAATTAAGATATACTGAATATGCCTAAGTGAAAAATAAAAAAGATTATTAGCAAAACAAAAGTGAATAAGAAGTGACAAGTGATACCTAAAGAAAATCCATATTTTGTCAATATATCTGCAATAGAGACGAATCGGATGTGCTGATTCAGTCGCAATATCTTGATAAGTCAAAAACTCATTTGGACACTGAAATGAACCATTCTTATGGCACGATAAATCAAACAACTTCAAATTATGCCACAAGAGAAAAACCGACGAAGAAGCAAAATAAATCAATGAAAGTTAACAGCTTCAACGAGCGATCAACATTCCCGGTGGGTTATTTTAGTCAAACTAGTCACCGTTCCTTGAATCGATACCATTGTTTTTCAAACTGCTATCCTTTTACACTCATTTCAGTGAATTAAAATAAAACAAGGTCTTCTGTAGGATCTATGTTCATGAAAAGAAAACCTCGGTTTCAGCTTCAGCTCAGGTGATCCTCAGCCTAACGGTAAATCTAAGTCTATGTCACGTAGTAAGGGTTCATATTTCGCCGAGTCTCCTTCTCATAAACATACTGATTATAAGACTACCATACAATAGTAAACGATTTGCTCATTTTCATATTTTGAAGGCAATTAAATTTTCGAAGGATACGAACAATGAGCCATCAAAAACGAAAAAGCAAACCTGTGGTGGCCCAGCAACTTCACTGGCACGTCTCAAGCCGAGTATCAACAGGTCAAGAACCAAGCCATAGTACTGTGTAACGAATGATGCGAATTGCAGTCCTCTTATGATACCGAATGAATTCGTGTGATTCATATCTTTGTAATTGATCAGAACGTTGTTCTTTGCTGTCATATAATCAGCGATGTTGTGATCCACTATCAGTCTAAATATATTACCATCCATCTCTTGAACAATCAACAATACAAACAATTCGCTCAACATCGCACAGAACAGTTGCGAATAATCGAACAGTTACAACATTTCGTATATAAAATAATATTTCCAGGGAAATTTCTCTGACCCAACAAATTCAGTTGCATCACAATACAACGATAAAAAAGTTTACCTCAACAATCTGTTAAGAAGAGTCAAATCCATCTTTTCGTAAACTTTTTCAAGACGCGCTTCCAGCATAACGTCGCATTCACCCTCATTCGTATCCCATACATCTTGTAGATTATTTATTCCTTGGCACCTAAATTTTTTCCTTTCTCAGCTGAACAACAAATAATCGATTGTCACTTAAACAATAGCCAATACTTTATTCCGCTTCCTGGAAATTCAAACTTTTCCGTTGCATCTCCTATGCTAAACACTACAATAATGCGTCAACAAGAGGGAACAAGAACATCTTCGAACCATTTATATGTTAGCAACGGTGGCGGCTCGGTATCACCGGGTTTGATCCAGCTCGGGAATAGACGTCTTTTGTCGGCTTCATACCACAAATATTGATCCAGATATGCATCTGTCACTTTTTCGAGTGGTTCAATATCGTAAACCGGCACCAAATGTGAATACAAATCCATGAATTCGATTCCAACTTCCTGTTAATTCAACTTATTCTACACCCAAGGGAATAAACCTATCATTTCTTTGCCTATCAAAACGATGGGACAAAAAATGAAAGCAAAAGAAAGAAAGCCAAAAAAATCGAATATTTGTTTGATCGTTAGCGATAATGATCAGTGAAATGAGAATGCGTTCCAGATTTCATTCATCTTCGTTCTTTCAATTATTCAAATTCCTATTTCCTCCTTTCAAATATCAAAACAGACTTCATCAAAATCATATTTCTAACCAATCTTACATCATTCGCACTCGGTCAGCTGAGTTTAACATCTACTCAATAAAGACACCAATTAAGATAACTGATACTTCTGAAGGAGGAATGATAACGACCAAAGGAATGATAACCAAAGAAACGAAACGAACTTTGAATGCGCGTTGTGTGAGCATATGTCGTTTAATTCTTGACAACGCTTCGTGTGGATTGTCGTACGCTTGTTCAATCAACGCCAACTCTTCACGCTGACTCTGATTTAAACGATTCTTCACCGAATATGCTTCCTGAAAACATTATCCATTAATAGATTCAACATTTTCGGATGATTTCAAACAAAACACTTGATTTTGAAGAGTTGCTCACACAAGATGAAAAGTGAAATCAAAAAACTGAAATCAATTGAAATTAAAAACGAATATGCAATGTGTCAAATTTCATTTGATTATTTCACCTTCAATCTTTCAAGTGCCAAAATGAGTAATTTGGTGTCGTGTTTGTACGAGAGAGGTGGGAACGGAATCGGTGAGAAACGACGCGATTCAAGCCAATGTACAGTTGTCGTATAGATTGCGACCGCTTCTTCTGCACTAATATACGGTCCATCTTTCAAATAATTGTGCTGACGCTCTTGTTCCGACTGAAAGTTTACGCTTACATTTACGACTCCATAAACTGACAATAAATTATTATTGACAATGCTGGACCGGTTATGACTGTCATAAATTATAAGTGTATATCTAAAAACATTTTGAAAGAAGTGAAAAAAAGCGATAAAATCGAACTTTGAGATAAAGACGAGTCAGACGTCCTAAATTCTTCTTGCAAACAGTCTTATCGACAGTCGCACCACGACGAACACGTTCACGATTGTAATGCGCCGAATTGGTCCACCAATCTGCTTTGGCCTTCACATATCGCAATATCATATTCTCGACTGGTGTTGGCAGACCGGGCACCTGAATGCGATTGATGAACGTGAATCTCTTTGATGAAGTCGTTGGTGAAGTTTGATTGGGGAATGATTTGACAGCATTTTCTTTCCCATGACATAATCAGCCGATCAACAGAAAGAGAACATTATTCAATAATCTTTGCTTAGAGCCACTCACATTAAGCTAATAGAATCAAATTAATGATCATTACCTTCCATGGGATGTTTGCTTTCCAACATCGCCATGCCTCACTCAAATGTTGCAATATAACACGAGCTTTGTTCTGTTTAATTCCTTCGGGCATCATATCCAATATATCGTGCATTACTGCCGCTCTTCAATTATACAACCTTATTGATGCACTATTCAAAAACATTCAAAAACACTATTCAAAAACAATTTATATTTGTATCGATAAATTCCGGTCAACTGACCTACGACTTCTCACTTTTAATTCACTTGTTTTGAATTTAATTTCAGTGAAACAAATAATCGAAACGAATGCTTACCTTGGAGGGGCATCTTTTCTTCTAGATTAAACTATCTTCAAACCAACTTCATTGATGCATTATGTTCAAAAGTATTTTCAGTCTATCAAATTCGATTCGCAACTGCGACTAAGCGGGACAAAAGAAGATTCAAAGACTACAGACAACAAAAGAAGACTATGCCAGCCAATAAAATTATTTATTTCATGACTATTGATCAATGAACGCATCAACATACCTCAGCTCTAAATCGAAATGTGATTCAACTCGTTGTTTGGTTACTGTTTTAGCAACACCCTTCGAATGACGACCTTCGAACTGTCTCGACAGAAGGTTACCTAACCATCTCTCCAGCAGAGGTGTTATTCCGCGCATGAAGAAGAGCCAAACACGCCAGCCTGGAGCCCATACGCCACAGCCGGGACCTTTTCCTGAAGAAAAAGAATCATATCAATTCAATATACTTTGAAATTGTTCAACTTATTGCACAATTATCTTGATGCAGTCACTCCATAATGCTAAATTTCTAAACGAGAAACATAACACTAAATCAAATCTATTTCTGAGCCTAAACTGATCATGATAATTTTGATCTAATGTGCACATGATATCATATCCCCCAAAACAATAGATGGCACTAACCAACAGGACCAGTGTTGAAACGGTAATAGATGACATGCTTTAAATCTTTGCACATCCTCACTTGACGCATCAATTTATATTTGTATCGATACATTCCGGTCAATTGACCTACATGGGAGAATATATACTGCAGTCCATCAGCCAACTGAAATCATTTCATAAAGTTACTCGATGAACGAGACAACTAATAAAAGTTAAAACAGACACGATACTGAGAAGAGAGACTCTCTCACCTGATAGGCATCCACATTATTGAGTCGATACTGCACGTGTGCGTCAACAACCAATTTTGTCAATCTCAATATTTCACGACACAAATGGAACGCGTTTCCGAATCGCGACTTTTTACGTTCCTTCGTGGTGAGAGTTTTCACTGGCTGAATTGGTATCATTATCATATTTATTTCGACTACCGGCTCAAACAAACTCGTCTGAATGTCTGTTGACATCAAAACAAACAATCAAATTTTAATTAACACCTCAAGAATTTCACCAGTTGTAAAAGATTCAATATCATTTATCTCAAAACGTGATGAAGATATCTAATAGTAAATATGACGTGAACAAGTGTAAAAAAGTGGTTTCCAAATAGACGAACCTTCAAGTTGAAATTGTAATCGAGATGGAGATAGTTCAAATTCTTTCGATGAATCAACAAGTTCAACATATTGTAACCCTGACGCAACACTTGAAGTCCGACTTCAACCCAATCAAGTGTTGTGGATTGGAAGAATTTCGTTGATTTGAATGAACGGAATAGATATCTGAAGTTCATTTCATATGAAAACATAAGATGATGATTCAAAAAGAAAAATTGCACAAAGACGTACAAATTTGGAAGGTTTATAATGCTGCGATACATTTTCAATGATAAAACGAGAAACATTTCATCACAATTGATATCTTTAAAAAATATCATTAATATTCAATGCCATGTGGTGTCACATTGACTATACAACGAATTAAGATGAACCTTCGCTTCTGCGGCTTCGGTGGACGATGACGCAATGCATTCAGCACGAATACTTTCAAAAGTTTTTGATACGATACGCGAACCTTTACTGGCATACCTAAAACATTTATTCCGGTCATCAACAACTAAACGATGAAATTCCAATATCTGAGAATTTAACATCCACTAATCCAGATTCGATCATTTCCACACGAATATATTCAATAACAAGAAAAACGTACCAAAATAAACTTAAAAAAGAAACGAACCAGACGGACAATGCTCTCGATACCACGTCTTCACTAACGGCACATCAACGGCACGTCTCGTTCGACCTGAACGCATATTGAATGGTCGCGGTGCCCACATCAGTGCTATACCATTGCCCGTATTCTCGGTATACAACGATACCTCCGAGAAGATCGGCTCTACTTCATCCGGTAATATGAACTCTTCATCTAATTCATCTGGTACGGGTTCATAACTCTATAATTCAATTAACCCTTACTTCAGATTGATTCTTCGACAAGGATATTTATTTGCACATTAGACACAGATCGCTCACAATCATTTTTCCAATATAAGTCAATAATCGCAACCATCTCGGCTCTATTCTGACATTAGAATGTATTTGCATTAACTTAGCTTCTGTGTTTACGAGCAGTACACAGCAAATTTGGTGAATTTATAAATGTTACACGAGTGATAAAATCTTATGATCGCTTTAACATTGACAACGATCATACGCCTTTGTTATGTGTAATTCATTCGTTTAGGTCTCATTTCATTCGGAAAAATAACAAAGTTGATCGCTTCAAACGTCATTTTTCCATTACTGAGACCGTTATGTTGAAGAAATTGCATTCTTTCTTTCAATAAAACATCCGAGAGAGAAATATTCCCTTCCTTTCAATTATTCAACTACAATAAAAAATAGCAGAATAATACATCGCAAATGACTGTCGATATGCTTTCGTTTATGCACCATTAATTTAACAGTTGATTGCGATACCAGTCAAAAAGCAACAGTCATCATTTGTTTTTACAAATTTTTAGATAATTTGCACATGAAAACGAAATCGTTTTTAAAAGGAAAAGCATACTAAAAGCTCAGAAATAATCGAAAATAATCGATTGTAAAAATGACCTTATCAGATGATCTCTGTGCAATAGGGTTGATAAGTGGATCGAAATAGAACGCCGGCAAATCGGGATCTTCGGTTTTTATGAACACAACTGATGGTGTGTGGTACCTAAATATGGAATAATTTAACTGACGTCGTTAAACTAGACTGGCCATTCGAGGTTTGAAACAGATGATTTCCCAAGTATTTTGAGGTGCGTAAATAGTAAAAAACTGGAATCACAAGACATATCTAGGAAAACTTTACTCAATCACAAGTGGACTCTGAAAGTGGTATAAATGAGATATAAATTCTGAACGAGAAGAACAGTGCGTACCACGAGACTTGTACTGGTAATGCGTTAACAAGATTGTTGTACATGAATGGGAACGCAATTCGATACTCGGTACGAATTGGAGCACGAATTATCACTTTGTTGATGTCGTTGAATTCATTCCAATCTTCATCACTGCAAAGATCATATTTCGACTTTGTTATAAGTATAAACAATCGAACAAATATTTTGACCATCACCTTGGCAATTGTAATCTTCGAAGGCTTTCGACAATCATTAAATGATTCATGAATCAAACAAAAACACAATCACAAATTGATCAATTGTACTTCAATTATAATCAAACTACACAAGAAATAATATTTAAAAAACGAAACTGTTACTTTGCATATAACTTCAACAACTCAACACAAATTATGTTATTATCATATTTCAATGAATATTCCTCTTGATCAAACTAATAAATAAGTTCAAAACAAAGAAAGAACTATGACTCATCCACTGACATTGTATTCAGATCCTTCATGAGCGGTTCGAATTTCGGTCCGCCCGGAATGGCCACATTCAGCGCCTTAGCAGTGAAGAATGATTTAAGATCGAACAAATAGAAGTAGTTGTCATCAACCAAATCAGTCAACAACTGATTGGCCAAACGGTAAAGAGTGGCCATCATCGGTATACTGAATGCCCAACGCCGATACGTATTCCCATTCACAAACCTAAAAACTCAGTTCCATCAACGAATTCAGTATTTCATACGACTCTTCATTATCCTTCATTAATGTCTTATCTAATCGACAAGACGATCATTTCAAACTTTCATCCTCAACGGTATGAAAATCACACTGAAACGTCAAACAAGAGAGAGTAATTCAACAGGAAAAATTGATCAACGAACCGAGTGGATGCTAGTGGTTTATGGTCGTAAAACCATTCACTAACGGTTTTATCTTCTTCCGGATCTAAATCGATCTGAATCGGTTCCAGTGGCTCCACATCCAATATATTATCCGCGTAATCCAACGGCGGTTCTTCGTCGTCGAATGGTGGAAATCGCATACGCTAAACGTTTTACAAAGTTGAACATTTTCAACTGAATGCCGTTTTGATTTCAATGAATCAATGAATTTCTCAACACAATACAGCGCCACTGAATGGAACTCATTTCAAATGAAACAAATCCCGCAATCGAATTCAAAAAAGCGAGAAATACACTGATAAAAATACCTTGAAATGCCGACGATCTCTCTTCTCGCGTCTCATCATAATCCACATTGTACCCCATTGTGCCATATAAACAGGCTCAATCACTCGCGGTATTTCATTGACGAATGAAATTGCACCAGTTATATGATACAGTACCTTAAAGTATCGAAGGATTTCAGTGTCTAACACTCTGCGAGATTTTCTCAACTATTGAAGGACAGTACCTGGAACTTCAGTATTGAGGGAATTCAATTTTACCATAAGATGCTATAATGAGAACATGAACGGCATAGATGATAACTTGTTTTGCACAATTATGAAAAGGACGAGTAGAAAAATTAAAGCGGAAAATTACTTTGCAATCACGAATTTGTTCCCATGGCATAGGCATGTTCTCGAGCAGTTTTAACACCGCATGCGGCATGTATTTCAAAGCACCCAAATACACACGTTTGTCGTGTCTGTATTTCCTGGATGTCATATCGCCATGATCACGGATTATTTTACGTACGTGCTCTGAAAATATTTATGTTTTAAAGAGGTGATCTTATTGAGTTAGCAGTAATAATAATAACTATCAGTGCTATTAACATCCACGTGCCTATTCTTAAATAATACATGTATAAATTAATACATGAATTAGTTCGGAATGCACTTACCAGGCGGCATTTCCTCTTTCTGAGCATCAACAAAACCGAATTTTCTCTTTTCGGCGTATCTCTTCGACTGCAATTGCTTCCATTTCCTTGACTTTTCCTCGAGAACACTTTCGGGAAGCATCTGTTGTGGGACAGCATGATGTCCACCTAACTGAGGTTGAGAGGACGCTTGAAAGAAGCCAGTCGGTGGTTGAGGTGGTGGTGGTTGGGGCGGTATAATACCATTACCGAACGCATGAGCTGGTGGGAGTGCCATCACTATAAATGTTATGAAATTACGAGTCATACCTGGACAAGAAGCGTATCATTCACGAGCATACAACATCACATTCAACACATCAGTTAATCATGAGAAGGAAATTTTTGACAGTAGCCAGTACCGGCTACTTAAAAATGCATCTAAAACAATCCCGAATCGTGAACAATCTCGAGACTTCACCATAAAAACTTACAACTTGTGAGAAAGACCAACGCGTAAACAAACACCAAAAAAAGCAAAAGGCCATAGCGCAACTTAATGTATCATATGTCTGTAATATCGCTCGTTGATGAGTGAGGGTTTTCTAGACCAGAGGAGAAATTCTTAAAGAAGAAGGGGGATTCCGGGCCACGTAAATGTTCCTTAGAATGGATTGGTTCAATAAGAGAGAAAAGGTGTTGTTCGAAGATTCCACATTAGAAATATGGTTCATTGTGCGGATTGTTTTTCACAAATCCTTACAATTACGGGAGAAGGGACCAACTGAAACTACTACTATGAACTTACAATTAGTGTGTGATACTCATTTTGAATAGTATTTTACAATGAAATTAATTCAAATTGAGTTTCACTAAAGCCTAATGCTTCCTTGGTTTTGCGAGGTGTTCTCAAAATGGAAACGTTGTCTAATAGTAAGTAAACGACTAGTTAAAAATATAAAAGCGCAGCCATCTTGTTACTGTCTCTCGTAACTGCAATTGAAATTACATTGAGTCATTCGTTTTGGCTGCGTTCGAGGAATGAACTTTGCTAATAAACTTCTTCTGAGGATCGTTGGACGCTATGACTGAGTATGCTGTAAATGCATCTCTGTGGTCGTCAATGATTAAGATTAGATTTTCACGGAGACGGATGACTTCTAGCGTTAACATCGCAAGATGTGGGGAGAGATGGAGGGAAAATGTGACACTTGTGATATTATTATTGTGATATTACTGGTAACACAGAAGAGATGTAAACTTGTAGTGAGTTACAATTGCTAATAATCGAATAAAACTGAGAACAAATACATCAGTGGAATAGTCCGCTAGTTGAGAAGCATATACAGACCAAAATCGTGAAGTTGATAGCTCATATCTGACAGCTATATTTATATATCGTGCACCCCTAGACATAAGTACCATAGAATATATGTACAATATCAACATGACGACGGCTTTCTGAGCAGAACCGGGAACTATATTGAAGTGAATGACGGGCAGTGAATTGATGGTCCGAAAGTAGGCTCTTCTAAGCAGGTTTTCATTACTTCATCTCCATATGGAAACGGTTTGAATTGTTCATGGTGAAAATTCAAAATATGCTTCGGATCAATGTGGTTTGAGCAATATTCAGCAATGTCTGCGATCAATTGTAAGTAGTAACATAATGTGTCACAATTAGTCCAGTTTCAGCCTAGGTCACAATTTAGCCTAACATAAGCTTATTTTTGAGCTTCAGCGCAAGTCTAAGTCAAATCCTGAGTCTGACTAAAGTAAATGGATTTGAATTGTACGCAAATGATTTGTGCAGAGTTTCGAGTGTTCTGTGGTGATCGTTACCTCAATTAATGCACTGTCAAAAATTTCTTAAAGTGTATTGTTTTCGCACCGACTCTAGCATAGGTCTATTTTAGGTATAGAAGATAATAACTTGTAGGCTGCCAACTGCTCCTCTCCTCTCATTGTATCATGTAAGTCTTAATATTCAAAACATGGCTTGAACGCTTTGGATGACTGAGCGATTTATTACACATCTGCTATGCAATTTTTCACTACAATTACAAACTGTCGGAGTTTCACCTTGCCGTGGACCAAATTATCGTAGACCCTTACAAAAAGGAATGTTATATAGGGTTGGTAGCAGAAGCCAAGTTGCACTTTTGAAGCGATGCGGTCATATAGAGCACAGAGAAAAAGAGATCCAACAGGGCGAATTAATTCATCGACGAGGCACAGGAATTTGATGTATTTCAAGGCTACACCTGGCCTGAATGTGTATATGAGGAACAAGTCAATATTCACGAGACGGAAACTGAAATAACTCGAAGAAAATTGCGGAAAAAACTCGGAAAAATACAATGCTCTTACCAGTTTTTAACCGCTTGTCCTGATATTCCTTCATCGTTGATAAAGTAATCGAACCCATCTCAGCATATCCAATCTTTCGCAAATTGAAATGAAAATTCATTAATCAGAATTAGTGAGACACACATATATATGTACCACGATGAAACCCTCACTTTAAATAATGCTCACAAATTTAGTGACAAAGGACGATGACGATACCAATGAATAGAAATAATTATCTGGTCACGGTTAAGAAAGCATTATTTTTTCCACTGTTGATGCATAATAAACATCGCACACAAGTAAGCTTCTGCAAGAATAATGAATCTAGGCAATTGATATAATTGACACCTGATCGCATTCACATCATTAAGGTGATATTTTTGACAAGAGGTTCACCCAAAAATAATTCCCTCCTGCTTAGGAATGCGTACATGATAGCACAAAAAGGCTCCTTCTTGAAAGTGAACTTCTTACTGCACCCTTTTATAGTTTCTTTTCTGAGATGTGATCGAATGTCTCAATTGTCTTAACTCACTGTCCAAGAGAACTTTCCAAACTTGTGTCCTCCGCTTACTATGCACTGGTGCATAATAAACATCGCACACAAGTAAGCTTCTACGAGAACAATGAATCTAGTCAATTGATACAATTGACACTCGATCACATTAACACCATTAAAATAATATTTGTAGCAAGAGGTCCACCCAAGAAGAATTCTCTTCTGCTTAGGAATGTGCACGAAAGGATAGCAATAGAAATGAATTTCTTTCTACACCTTTCTATAGTTTCTTTTCTGAGATGTGATCAAATGTCTCAATTGCTTGAACTCACTATCCAGGAGAACTTTCCAAACTTATGTCCTCCGCTTACTATACACAGTTAAGCTCAACTTTTTTTGCTATGACCATCATGCAGTCATCACCGAACCAGCATAATTACTACTACCATTAAATCAGGAATGTGAACTTACAAAGCCAATTTCAGTATAACTTCTATGATAAATTTGTTTCCTCTTTTCAATTTAAAAAAAGTGAACAGAACAAAAAATATGCAATAAAAGCTGGCCTGCAATGAAGACGAGACATGCCGGAACACGCAGAACTCCTTGAAATCCTTCTCGCTTGCTAATCCTTGCATACGATTGACCGCCACTGATTGAAGATCCGAACACTTCCTCCGATAATTGTCGATTCCAACCGATTTGCATAGCCTTTCTCACTGAAAAAACAACGACAATACAACAAATGATGCTGCAAAATGTTTCAGAAAATAAAATGGATCAAGAAAATGCTGGAGAATAGCTACGAAAAAACAACTACTTATGATAATAAATTTGGTTCCGTTTTAATTACTTGTCATAATAAATTTGGTTCTGCCTTTTTCCAATCCGTGCATTTTCCAAAATGAATAAATGATAATAAACAAAAAAATCACACTGAACAACACATATGCAATCTAATAATTTGCAAAATTGCTTATTATTACTAATGGTGTAGAGATCATCGATAGAAAAATTTGATAGTGATTATGAAATGGAAAAAATTAGTGAATAATACAAAGAGTTATTTACCTTTCTTCAAATTTGACCGCATTGCAGACTTGTTATCCATCGACCACACCTGTTTGCGATAAACATCATTTAGCGAACGAATAAATAGTACTGAAATAACTTGTTATCTGCCTAGGAATCGTCTCTTATTCGGAGAGACAATCCTGGCTATGGATATCACACGAATCACATTAAATAATATATCACAATATCGAAATTACAAAAAATATATCACAAAAACATCACAAAAATGTATCACAAATTAATGCAAATGTTTTTTTAATTTTTTAATTATCATTTTAAAAATTTTGAAAGTTTCTTCGCTAGTTTGTTTATATTGTTGGCATCACTTGATGCGTTCATATCAATTGATGCCAACAATATATCCATATTTGCATTAATTTAAAATTACTTGAAAATTCAACAGAATCTTTTAAGAATTAAACATTCAAAACATAACATTTTCAAGCAAAGCATATAATTACAATGAATAAATTGATAACAAATACAATAAAGTACGAGGGAGATTAAAATAAAGGAAAAAAACATCTATGAACCTATCAAACCCATTTCGGTAAACTAATTTTGGGCTTTCATTTTGATTTCTTACTAACAATTGTGTAAATTTTGGAAAAAAATGTACTCGTGCACTTTTTTGATATTTTTTTGATACTTTTTTTGGTAAATTTTTTACTTTTTGTAAAAATAATGAATACTTTGTAAAAATGAATACTTTTTTGCAATTGTAAAATTGCATTGGATCATAAGAATTTCGAAAATTATGATCGAAAAAATCGATAATTCGGCTCAAGTCAAAATAACTGAACTCTAAAGGGAATAAGTATTTCA
>JAPYMA010000947.1:0-17455 GCA_035041965.1 Anisakis pegreffii
TGAATTTGTTTACGATCTGGATGATTGTAGTGGAATGAATTTTGGGTAGGTGTCGTTTGGTTAGATGAAATTAATTACTATTGTTTAAACGTTATTTGCAAATATTCATTTGACTGGTTGACAGTTGACAGGCTTCACTGACCTTTTTGTTCATTGACTTCATTTTCATATACACAGAACAGAGCTGTACTTTCATTATTGAGGATTTTATGAGTAGATAATGGTTTATTGAGTAATTGCTTGATTGATTGAGTGTGGTATTATCATCTGTTTGCGTTGATTCTCGAGATGCTATAGCTTGATGGTTGAAGAACTGGGAAATGATGGAGCTGGTATGAGAGGATGAGAAAGTGCGGAAATGGTGTGAATATGGCGTTGATGCTGAAGTCAGTGAGTAGAGATCTGACTTGATTACTTGCAGATTTAGTGATTGCTGCAGAAAAAAAAACCTAAGAACCGCACCGATTATTTTTCAAACGAGTAGATTCATTTTGAGTAGGTTTTTGATTTTTGAGTAGATTCATTTTTCGACTGACAATGCCAGAAATATGCATGCGGACATTCAGCGAAACAAAGTGTCAGGTATGATATCCGAACGTTATAATACTTAACTGCACTATTTGGAAGTAGTATGAGAGCATCAATAGAATTTTATGTCTATGTGTAAATGAATGTGTTTATATAATGTGAATACATAAAAGTTTTATCAAAATATGAAATGAATCACTCAAATTAAAAACGATGACGAATGTGATTAAAATTCATGAATACCCTTATTGCGAGAGAATAAGATAAGTAAGTAATCATTATATGGATACGTATGAAACGAAATCATTCTATCATACTCACGATTAATTATATCAATAATAGTGGTGATGAATCGAAAGGCAAGCGCTCTACACTCATATATTCTATCATTCATATAAGTTTCCAAGAAATGTCATCGTTCAAACGCGAGCAAGGCTATATGTAAGTCCCTATGTCGTTCATTAAACATAATGAACAATCCGAGAAAACTTCCGTGAATTCTTTGCGAAGTCAACAACAATGCCAGTTTAATGTTTTGATTGCGTAGAAAAAAAGCCGAACTGAAAAAAATTACCGATTGCAGATCATAAAATTGCACCAATGTTTTAACCAAATAAAAAATCTTGTGATTTCGGAGCGATTTGTAGCAGTCTCTGAACTTTTATGCATGTCCTAGATTCGGATAAAGTATTGTTAAATGCTTGTGCGCTTGCTTTTCGTTTGAGTTGGACGCAAGATCGCTGAAGTCATTCGTGGAGAGGGCAAAAGAGTTCGAAGTGTGTGCAGACGAGTAAATGCTCGTAATCAGTTTGCTCAGCCAACATCATTTCACATAGTCATATTTTGGTCATCATTCAAAGAAACTCTATGAAATACAGTTAAAACATATGTATGTATATGAATAATGAAATTCATCGAAACGACAGTGAATAAATATATTATAATAATCTAAATAATAAAAACCATGTGAACAACGACAAACAAAATGTACAAATTTGGTTTCCAAATGAGATCATTGAAGGGAAAAGAACCAACAACAAACAAAAACAACAAACAAGAAAGTGCAATTATGAATAATCTATAATCGAATACTTCAACGAGGCTGTTGAATGTACTGGAACCAGCTGAGTAGTTGCACTGATCAATTGAATGTATTGACTGGCCGTATAGTTCCAAGAATGAATGCGGATGAGATTCATGCAGCAGAAAATGGCGAGATTCATACAGAAAAGCGAGATTCACAGAGGAAGTGATGGTCAATGGTCATTGTTTAACTCACTTTTTGCTCATGGAATTCAGCAAGTGGTTTCTAGAGTCTTAAAATACGCTCTGTGTTCAGCATGTCCACTTATGCACTCATAGAAATGCCATTGAGACAGTGAAGGATGAAGCGGAATGTGAAAAGATTAGATATTTGAATGTAGAACAGTGAAAATATGAAGGAACAAGCTCGTTTCGATTGATTCTGTTCTTGACCGAATGATTCTGTTCTTGACCGAATGGTTCATCACAATGAGTTATCTTCTTTTAGAGCCGTCAGATAAGTGGAGAATGTTGTCGCACTATTGCAACGATCGTAATTGCACACGCAACGGAACATGAACTCTGCATTCGATCCTAATCCACTGAATTTCGGAGCGAGCACTCCGAAGTCATATTTCTGAAATGTTCACACTTTTAACTCTCTGCCATCTCAAAATTGTCACTCCAATGTTTAATCCAGATCATCGTGATCAGATTATCATTTGTTGAATGTTTTTGTGCCCATTGATAATCATAAAATCAAGCCTGCTTAGAGCTGTTGCGAGCGAGCGAGCGAGCGAAACATTCATCATATCTCGTCAAAATCTTTCCTTTTTTTTTATTCCATTCCGTTAGACTTCAACTCGCTTTCAGTTGTTTTTTCTTGAACGATTGCATTAGAAAGATCGGTTGCATTTTTCGATTCAGTCCGATGATGATAGAACGCAATGACTAATTGATATTGCTATCTTTATTTTTTTTTTTTGCTCAAATTGAATGACCGAAAATCTATTTGGAGTGCACTGAAACGCTCGACGATGCAACAAAAAAAGTGCACTTGTCTGTTGTATCAGTGATGGTTGAAGTTTAATTGCGCATAATGAATAGCAGCACCATCATGCCGTATTTAATGCATCGTGCTCAAATTGCAAGTTTTGAATCTTTTGCACATCTTCCCTTTCAGAGTTATGAAACTGTATCCTACCCATTTCGAAGCAGCAACAGAGTAGCCAATGACGATAACAGCGATATTAATTGTGAATTAACCGAATCGCAGTAATAATGAAACTAATTGCTGCTATTATTGTTATGACGATCGCCGATATTCAGTGAAACGAGCTGAAATTATATGAACGAACTTTTGCTTACTTCAAGAACGCATACTGTGAGGATTTTGTAGACTTTATCTGAGAGTGCAAAGGTGTGATCGTAGGCTTCGGTCAAGTCCGATGACGGACCCACACCGAAGACACGTCCTGAATTGGGTCGTACGCTGGTTGCCGGTATCAACACACAATAGTTCCACGTACTGTTCGTTACCTCGTAAATTCTACCCTTAAAATCATATGGTTTATTAGAGGTTAGTAATTTCACAGAGGCACTCATTTTGCTTGCTCGGGGTTTTTATTCCATGATCAATTGTTATCGGAAGCAGAGAATACGACTGCTGTCTGTTTGAACTCAAGAGTTTAATTTTTCGCTCTGTAGATAATTTTCTGTCAGAAAATAATACCTGCAGAACGTTGTATTTTCGTAATTATGAATTCTTTGGGCATTCCTTCCGAACAACAACATTGCCTTCATTGAAGCTGTACTGGATCTGATCAGAAGCAGATCCAGTAGAAGGAGAATGAAACTATGAAGATGAAAAAGATAAAGAAATTGAATGAAAAAACAAGTGAAAATGCAGGCTCAGATTGAGTAATGATAAGTTAAGCCGCTAAGATGTATTTTAGTCATGCTGACGGTGCATTTTATTTGCCTCTGCAGTAAAGTATGGAAACTTGAATTATCTACTGGATTGATGCATTGATGGTCCACTTCTTTGTGATTCTTTCCGATAGCTGGACCAAATTTGATTTTCATTTTATCACACTCATCGATGCATTTGAATTGATATCTGCCAACTTCACTAAGATTTGAACAAATAATGCTCTTCTTGTTTTTACTCTACTTTTTTCTTCAAAAAGCGATTGATTAATTCACTTTCATAAACCTCAATGACGAGATAATATCAAGTTTTTTTACGCCTACAGAGTAATGAGAAGAAGGTTGATTTTCCGCATTGGCTGACTCCTCATCGTTTGAGGTTTGCGTTTTCGTTTCGAAGAGGGAACATAATGAGAGTTTGCACCAGCACACATATAAGTTACTTCTGAACGGATGCTGTCGTACAAGCCGTTGGGTGCAAAGAATTCGAAGTGATCTATGCACAATAAGAGATCACTAAAGCTAAGAACTAATCCAATTGTAGTGATTAACGGCAGTAATTCAGTGAGTAAAGTAATTCTATCCTCTAATTATTTTTATCGTTCATAATCATATTATAGTTATTGCGTCAGTAAGCCTATAAGAAGTATTTTAATAGAGACTTGAAACGTTTCTGTTGATATTTATGATTTGATTTGCGGATAATCATTTGTAAGGAGCGAATTTGTGAGATTGTCACATAAAGATCATCAACATCTATCGGAATGGTCACAAAAGAAGTTTCTTTTTGATTTAGCACTATTGCAGACAGTCGACAAATGTAACGCACTGAAACGCACATTATTCATTCATATTAATTCGTATTGTGATGATTGATAAGTTTAAGATGTGTGTTAGATGATAAGGACGGTGATGATGACACAACGTGATAATATGCGATATGATATAAGTTAACGTCAATGACACATCCATCAAACCTTTAATTATTTATACCTATTGTGAATGTGATATGGCAAGATCAGAGCGATCGGAACTTAGAACAAATCGTTTAAGAAGTGCTCTGCGTAGCACATTGTGAGATAACACAAACGGTAGCCAGAAGTGTGATTGTTAGATTTCGTGGGTTTAAGTTCGGTCATCAAGAGAGTTCGTAAGGGCTGAAGGAGATATGAGGTTTATAAAGGCGATAGATAGGTTGGCAAAGTATAAAGATCAAGAACTCACTTCGTCGTCGTTTTCGTAGCAAGTCAACGCCTCAGCGTGACTGTAGAGTTGTGCAAGAATGAAGGTGATCAGCACAAATGAATATGGAACTGTTGAGAGGAGACCAGGGAACATGTTTCAAGTTTTGTATAATCCAACAAGTTAAACAAGTTTATTTCTTGTTCAGTTATCACTGATGATAATGGCGTTGATCAGTTGACTGACTATCTGCGTACTGGATGTGACCTGCTAAGGCCGGATATTCAACTGATAACAAGAGTGATAATAATATTGCTCTTATCAGTAAGTGGTTCAAAAGACCGTGGCGACAACCGTTTGACGAATGATTGCTCGCGCTCAGTGAAGGAAACGGTGCTTTCGAGGATCTTTTCAAAAGGGTTCCTGAGGGGCGTGGCAGGCAGCAGTCATTCGAACGGCTTCGTTATCCGAACGATTCGCCCGCCCCGAAATGCCCTGAGACTCCGCCTGAATTATGCGATGGTTAACGGATATACATTTGTGTTTAATCTGCATCTTCATCCTCATTTGTTATCATTTTAAATGAACACGAATCGCTGTGGTCATGATTTTGACTGAGACCGAATCATGAGTACTCACTATTCGGCTATGGCTTATCAACATGCGATTAAGTAGGTGATTGGAACTGCATCTGCGCACATCACGCTTGAGAAGTCAGCACTTTGCCGATACGTCTTCAGATGCAAAGTAGGTTGTCGGCATCAACGGTAGTGCAAATGCAGCAGAAAGCATCAAATACAGCAAAGAATCATGATATTGCAGTTGACATCATCTGATATGGACTGCAAAATGAAGTATTTAATAAACAGAACAAAGCCACTGTTAGTGAGAAAGATGAACCTTTGGAGTCACAACTTCTCATGAGTATTTCTGCAAAGTGTTCACGAATTCGCAATTTTCTTAGTCCTCATTCTCATTGCGCATAATTTCATCGTCAATGAAAATGAACCGATTGAAACCTTTCGAACATTCTTGTTAACATTTATGCACTACCACTAAAAAGTGTTTGTAATAGTTATTGATATGTTATTTTCAATCTTGTTCGGCAGATGAGAACTTGTGAACGTATCATCATGTGAACGTACGAGTCAGATGACCTTCAGATGGCTGCTGTTCGAGTCTGCCTCTTTATATGGACAGACAGTCTATCTGCAATTAGGAAGGGGGGCACGTTTCAACTCAAACCAACAGCATTCTATATTCGGTAGAACTTTCGCTCGTTTATCTCGATAGAAGTTCACTAGAGGACGAAGTGATGATTGAATGATAGTCATGAATTGTTATTGCTCATGTTATAACCGGAAAGAAAATACGAATATGAGAGCATCGCGAAACAAAACTCTTCAACACGCATAATTCAAGTGTGCAAAATGCTGTTGGTTTGAGTTGAAACGTACAAATTATTCTTACAGTCAGTCTTCCTGTGACACATTCACAATCAACAAATTTCCGCGAAAATAAGAACCGAATTGGTTATCGTGTTTAATACAAGCCAAGCTATTAGAATTACGGATTAGACTCTTACGGTTTAGGACAATGATCACCTCGATCCTTAAACGTAAGGATCTTATTATACGCTGAATTTAGAACCACAGAAGTGATCTGAGTCGTGATGGTATCACGAGTGTTCGTTAATATCTATCATTGGAATTTTTCCTTAGTGTTTAATAACGCAGTACTGATACTCTTGCAAGCATGCAGTTATTCACTGCCGTATCGGATGAAGATTTTGCATTGCAGCGCTTATCAGTTATCTCTGTTAGCGAATAAGCTTGTGCAATACGTCACAGTGGAGTTGAATGCCACAAAAAAAAGATCTCTTCAGCTCAGATCACGAGGGATTTGATTTGATCTTGTGACCTCTTGCGATCAGTTATCATAATTTTCATACACTTCATAGAATGAAATGTTTTACCATGTGTAAATGATAATAGGGATCGCAAGTTGGAAGGTTTGAGAAATAGTCTCTTAATCGGGACATTTTTTTCATCTCAAGATTCTGACCAGAACAAAAATGGATTGTTGGAACAATTAAATAAAATGAAATCTGCAGTACAGTTCATGATAACATTATGCCAATCGAATATATTGCGTTTGAACTGTAAGCGATTCAGAAGGCGACGGGTGTGATGTGTTGATATTTTAGCATCGCCATAGTTTTGTTACACACGAATTATCTGTTCTTGTTGATAAACTGTTTATCAGCTGTTTGCCCTCAATTTCGTCACTGTGCAGAAATTCAATCCGAATTTAACTTGGTGAAGATTCATATTTCACGAATCGTCGTTAAGCAAAAAACTATTGCACAAAATTAGTCATTAAGTGAAAAAATTACGCATCACGCAAAAAACCATCACAACCGGAAATTTCGTCATTTGCGATCGAATGTCTCATCGTGACACGTTTTTCTGTGGGTGACTCATTTTCGTACATTTTTTCTTTACCACTGTCTTTTGTTTCCGTCCAAGTCGCATTCTGGGTGCGATTTTTTGGCCACTATTCCTCAACAAAATAGCCAGAAATAGCCACTGATTATAAATGGATTATAAATAGTTACTGATTCTGGGCAGCTGTAGCCTTATAAAGTCAACGAATGTTAGTCATCAAAAATTAATGAAAAATCAATGCAGTATTCAGATTACTTGCAAACATTTATTCCTGCGGTGCAGCGATCTGTGAAGGATAAGAATACAGCATATGTGATTGATAAATTTTTGTATATCCATTGGACTCTGCACTTATCGTTAGTTTGAAGTTCTTATGTACACAGATCATTAGGTTCTCGTTCGAAATGATACGACGTCATTGTCCGTAATTATTTCGCACTTCAAATTCACTCGTTTTTCCACTCATTAATGCTCTGTAACGCTGTAACGTTTAACTGAACTCATTCACCCATTCATACGGTATCGAACTTACTTTCACACTGTTCACAGCAAATTCTCATTTGTTAGTGTTTCGGAATTTCGGATTTATTGCATATTTTGCTTGTTCAAGTCATGAGTTCAAACCATATGATCATTGTAAAACTTTCGCTTCACTCGAGTGAATTGAATCGATGAGATCTTATAGTAAGTTGTTAACCGAGTTTACTGTGGCAGCTTTATTTCTAGGTGTTTTTAGTGGAGTTTTTTTCGATTAAGCTCTCAGTAATGATAGCTGAAAGTGTGAAACTTTTTAAGATGCATTCAGTGTTCACCACTTTTCTTGTGACTAATTGAGCTAATCGCTTTCTTCTCAACTCACTAGATGCATCATCTGGTCGGTCTCTTTCATTTTCGGTGACATTTTTGAGCTGCAGTGTTGCTGCTGCTGATTTGCATAATGAGCGATAATGTCGACGTTCTTGTCACAGCGCTCATTATTATCCGGACGAAATAATTGATTATCCTTCCAATTTAGAGCGTATTTGCACGTAATTGATGATAAGACTCATCTCCGCACATCTGCAGGAATTGTTAAGCCGATTTTAAGCGCAATTGAGCATGAAAGCTCTGAAGTTTTGTGGTTGATGTACATATTAAAAGTCATTATGATCTATTTATCCGACGGTTCTGTTTATGCTTCGTTTCCTCTTCATTAACGTTACGTTCACAAATCGTCAATGCATTCGTGAATATCAGTACAAAATGGTTACATCAAGCAATCACCTGCCATTATGCTAAATGTATCTTTTTGTTAGATCGCTCGCAACATTCTTTTCGATCAGTCAGTTTGTATTTCCGAGTGATCGATCGCACACGCATAATGCACTTACGCAAATCCAATACAAATGTCAACAATTCAGCCGTAATGAATAAAATTGCTGGTGAACCGAAGAACCGTGCAATAAACTTCAGTAAACAGGAGACCATTCAATAAACTATGAGCGCTTCCAAATGATCAGTATTAATAGCAATATTGTGTCATCATTTGATGAAATGCGAATGCTTTTACTGTAATTCTTTTAAATTATCATCAATATTGTTTTGATGAATTGACGGAAAATCGCTATTCGAGGAAACTGAATTTGCTTCCATTTTATGTTTACTTCAATCAGTGATTTCAAATCTGGCAATAGTTGATAAACAATTGGTTTTCCATCAGTTTTGATTATCGATAACTATAAATTTTTCACCTGTACTGAACTTTAACTAATTCGATCAAGAGACTTATTGACCTTACCCGGTGAAACTCACTCACTTCTGTTCTCGTCTTTGGTGAACACAATTCGTGACATCTCACTCAAAATCAGAATGCATTCAGCAGTTTTGTTTTCAATCGAGAATTTGATACAAACAAAGATCCCTCTCACTGCATTTATACACTACGGCATCAACTTATGTGCTTTTTGCCTGCTGCTTTATAGAATATTTTCCAAAGTCTAGCAAAAGATATCGCGCATTAGAAACGATCTAGATTTGAATGGTCAGTAAATTGGTCATTTGAAAATTTATCTTTAAACGTACACACATACGATAATAATACAATTATGAACTAAGATTAAACCATTTCTCGTCAATTGAATCATTTCTGCTGATTGTAAATACGAACGGATCAGAGCATAGTACTACGCTTCAGCTGATAAAATTCCCTGCGAAAATACAACTGAATTCAACTGAGAATTGTGACGTCACCATAAGCTATCGAATTTCAAAATGATGAGCGCTGTTTGAAATTGTAAAGTAGGTGAGGTTTTTGTACGTTATAGTTAGTGATGTCAGATTGTTAAACTGATGTTTTTTTGTTTTTCGAGAATCGTCTTTGAACAACTACAATAGCTATGCCATATGGCTTATCAAAAAATTGTTTCATTAAAGATAAAAATAAACCCAACCAAGCTGCCTCAACTAAGCTGATATGTTCACTGTTCGTGAATATTGCATATTCTTGATTCCAAATCTGTACGCTCTGCTAACATTCTTTTATTTCAGGCAATTCGGAGTGCTTTTGCAAGGTACGATTTTTTGAAGCAGTGGTCATCACCATCATCACGGATCATAGGCAATCTTTTCACTCCAACGATAACTACTGCTGCATCTTCGTCGTCCTCCTATGCTCTCGGCAATGCGGAACTCACCAATGAGTCATTAGCCGTTGAAGCGATGCGATCCCTTTGGAATATGGTGAGTGATTTGGCTCAAATGCACATTTGTCATCACTTGATAATTTCTGACTGCGCTGATAAACACTCCGATCTGAAAGTGGCGTATTCTGCTGTTTGCGTGAAAACTGAAGAGGCAATCCGGCCGACGTGACCCTGGTGATCCATCGAGGACACGTCCATGCGAGATTATCCATTTTTATCGTGTTTGTTTTGTTGGGTTTCGGCAGTAGTCGTTTATTTTGTTCTCAAAAAATGCTTTCAGCTATTGAGTTGATGTTTGATGTTTATGTCCAAGCTATGAAACTCACTACTGCATTCATTCGATCATTCAGTGCTACATCCGATCATTGCACACGTTGATCAAGTACCGTTTCACAGATCATCCCTCTGGGTGCTGATCAGTAAATTGATTGAACATTTCGATGAAATGCTCGATGATTATTGTGCTCTCTAGTTGTGTATGATACAAGTAAACGAAAGATGCGAATTTAATGTAATAACTACATTCTTTAAATGATTCAACGTAAACATTCTCAAGTTCAACTGTGACGTATGTTTACTGTTCAGAATATTTATTTACTTCAGTATGCACCTTAAGTGCAAATGGAACACTAGCATGATCGATGAGAAAATGATCATGTACGCCATCAAAACAAAACAGTTTTCGTGGAGTGAGTTTGAACTGAAGAGCGTGAATGCATGAGCTCGTTCGTGAACAGAGAATGCACTAGTTTATTAAACGAATATAAGGGCACGGCTCGATTAGTAGTACATTTACTTTATTAGGTAATTATTCCATCGGTATGATTAGTTTCCCACTGAATCTGTTTTATTCAGATTGAAAAACCATAAAACGATGCGATAGATCTCATCGGTTAATTTGATAATGGCGTGTGAGAAGTAGGCGTAGCAGATTTGTTTAGTGTGTGCGATTGATACGTATGAAACAAATCCGATTGATACAAAGCTGTGATCGAGTTCTTATTTCAAGTGTTAGCATGGATGATTTTGCTGGTGAATTTCGGGTCATGTATGCGTTCGTTCAGCAAATTCCATATGCGACTCTACCCAACAAACCAACTGCATTGTCAAAAAAATGTGGCTGCCTAACGTTTGTCAACTGACACCACGAAAAAAGCGGCTAACTGAAAATCCATCATGCGCACTGCATTGTAGACAGTAGACAATCATCACCCACGCAAACTCTCTGGACTATTATCTACATGAACACTTTGTTCAATTCTTGTGATTGACAACAACAACAAAAAAAAAATCATGCCTGTCCAATGCGTCATACCCAACCCATTCCAAATGAACGAGTCCTAATTAATATCAAATCGTTATGACTGAATCACTTTCTCTTAGTTTTGATCGCCCACGTTCGAACACTCACTTTATGCATTAAGAGAATGGACAAACAACTTTATGAATAATGAGTTGAATGAATAAATAAATTGCTCGTAATGAATCAGCGAAGAAACGCAAATTTCGAAGCACTTTTATGAGGAACTAGCAAAAGCAACAAAATTTTGCGCGGAACGTGAAATTGAACCTTTGTTCCTCCGAATCATCATATATTGTCCCGCATTTTGGAGCGAACATTTCCAGAAAGTGCAGTTCGTCTCGGTTCATGTTTGTTGCAGAAACACTCTGATTTTTGGGATGAATGCTTTTGGTGCGAGGTAATCAAACACTGAGGAAAAGCATGCTTTTGATCATTTTCGAGCGAAGTTTCATTGGTTTTCCTTCAGCAGCATCACTCCAAAGACGGATCAAGCAAAGGAGATGCTGATTGTGATTTGCGCAACGAAGTGGATATGCGAAAGTGTGTGGAAGCACTGCGGTTGATGTTGATTTTAAGAGCCGTAGACGTCTTCGAGAGTTTGGATGAGTTTCACTCACTGCCGAAACGTTTCTATCGGACACTCTTCGCCAAGCACAATCCTCGACAAATTATGGATCGTTTGAATGAGGGCGCATTCGATAAGGTATTCACTCTAGCCACATTTGTTTTTTTATTTTCGCAATTTTCGTTGTTCTTTCAGTGCTCATAAATCAAACGTTCAAACAGTTGTCGAACGTTGAGACGCAGTGGATCGTTGATCGTTCTGGATGGATCAATCATAAATCAGTGTTCGATGCATAACCTATTAGTACTCTAATTGCTATTAGTACTCTAATTGCGAGGCTATTTGCATCACAGTACAGATGAATGCGTATCACAGACTGCATTATCTGCATTTTCGTAGCTGTCAGTGCTTAGTCGCATGGTTACCATGTCTGATGGTAACCATGCGACTAAGCACTGACAGCTACGAAAATGCAGATAATGCAGTCTGTGATACGCATTCATCTGTACTGTGATGCAAATAGCCTCGCAATTAGAGTACTTATAGCAATTAGAGTACTAATAGGTTATGCATCGAACACTGATTTATGATTGATCCATCCAGAACGATCAACGATCCACTGCGTCTCAACGTTCGACAACTGTTTGAACGTTTGATTTATGAGCATTGAAAGAACAACGAAAATTGCGAAAATAAAAAAACAAATGTGGCTAGAGTGAATACCTTATCGAATGCGCCCTCATTCAAACGATCCATAATTTGTCGAGGATTGTGCTTGGCGAAGAGTGTCCGATAGAAACGTTTCGGCAGTGAGTGAAACTCATCCAAACTCTCGAAGACGTCTACGGCTCTTAAAATCAACATCAACCGCAGTGCTTCCACACACTTTCGCATATCCACTTCGTTGCGCAAATCACAATCAGCATCTCCTTTGCTTGATCCGTCTTTGGAGTGATGCTGCTGAAAGAAAACCAATGAAACTTCGCTCGAAAATGATCAAAAGCATGCTTTTCCTCAGTGTTTGATTACCTCGCACCAAAAGCATTCATCCCAAAAATCAGAGTGTTTCTGCAACAAACATGAACCGAGACGAACTGCACTTTCTGGAAATGTTCGCTCCAAAATGCGGGACAATATATGATGATTCGGAGGAACAAAGGTTCAATTTCACGTTCCGCGCAAAATTTTGTTGCTTTTGCTAGTTCCTCATAAAAGTGATTGGAGATTTGCGTTTCTTCGCTGATTCATTACGAGCAATTTATTTATTCATTCAACTCATTATTCATAAAGTTGTTTGTCCATTCTCTTAATGCATAAAGTGAGTGTTCGAACGTGGGCGATCAAAACTAAGAGAAAGTGATTCAGTCATAACGATTTGATATTAATTAGGACTCGTTCATTTGGAATGGGTTGGGTATGACGCATTGGACAGGCATGATTTTTTTTTGTTGTTATTGTCAATCACAAGAATTGCACAAAGTGTTCATGTAGATAATAGTCCAGAGAGTTTGCGTGGGTGATGATTGTCTACTGTCTACAATGCAGTGCGCATGATGGATTTTCAGTTAGCCGCTTTTTTCGTGGTGTCAGTTGACAAACGTTAGGCAGCCACATTTTTTTGACAATGCAGTTGGTTTGTTGGGTAGAGTCGCATATGGGATTTGCTGAACGAACGCATACATGACCCAAAATTCACCAGCAAAATCATCCATGCTAACACTTGAAATAAGAACTCGATCACAGCTTTGTATCAATCGGATTTGTTTCATACGTATCAATCGCACACACTAAACAAATCTGCTACGCCTACTTCTCACACGCCATTATCAAATCAACCGATGAGATCTATCGCATCGTTTTATGGTTTTTCAATCTGAATAAAATAGATTCAGTGGGAAACTAATCATACCGATGGAATAATTACCTAATAAAGTAAATGTACTACTAATCGAGCCGTGCCCTTATATTCGTTTAATAAACTAGTGCATTCTCTGTTCACGAACGAGCTCATGCATTCACGCTCTTCAGTTCAAACTCACTCCACGAAAACTGTTTTGTTTTGATGGCGTACATGATCATTTTCTCATCGATCATGCTAGTGTTCCATTTGCACTTAGGGTGCATACTGAAGTAAATAAATAGTCTGAACAGTAGACATACGTCACAGTTGAACTTGAGAATGTTTACGTTGAATCATTTAAAGAATGTAGTTATTACATTAAATTCGCATCTTTCGTTTACTTGTATCATACACAACTAGAGAGCACAATAATCATCGAGCATTTCATCGAAATATTCAATTTACTGATCAGCACCCAGAGTGATGATCTGTGAAACGGTACTTGATCAACGTGTGCAATGATCGGATGTAGCATTGAATGATCGAATGAATACAGTAGTGAGTTTCATAGCTTGGACACAAACATCAAACATCAACTCAATAGCTCAAAGCATTTTTTGAGAACAAAATAAACGACTACTGCCGAAACCCAACAAAACAAACACGACAAAAATGAATAATCTCGTATGGACGTGTCCTCGATGGATCACCAGGGTCACGTCGGCCGGATTGCCTCTTCAGTTTTCACGCAAACAGCAGAATACGCCACTTTCAGATCGGAGTGTTTATCAGCGCAGTCAGAAATTATCAAGTGATGACAAATGTGCATTTGAGCCAAATCACTCACCATATTCCAAAGGGATCGCATCGCTTCAACGGCTAATGACTCATTGGTGAGTTCCGCATTGCCGAGAGCATAGGAGGACGACGAAGATGCAGCAGTAGTTATCGTTGGAGTGAAAAGATTGCCTATGATCCGTGATGATGGTGATGACCACTGCTTCAAAAAATCGTACCTTGCAAAAGCACTCCGAATTGCCTGAAATAAAAGAATGCTAGCGGAGTGTACAGATTTGGAATCAAGAATATGCAATATTCATGAGCAATGAACATATCAGCTTAGTTGAGGCAGTTTGGTTGGGTTTATTTTTATCTTTAATGAAACAATTTTTTGATAAGCCATATGGCATAGCTATTGTAGTCGTTCAAAGACGATTCTCGAAAAACAAAAAAACATCAGTTTAACAATCTGACATCACTAACTATAACGTACAAAAACTTCACCTACTTTACAATTTCAAACAACGCTCATCATTTTGAAATTCGATAGCTTATGGTGACGTCACAATTCTCAGTTGAATTCAGTTGTATTTTCGCAGGGAATTTTATCAACTGAAGCGTAGTACTATGCTCTGATCCGTTCGTATTTACAATCAGCAGAAATGATTCAATTGACGAGAAATGGTTTAATCTTAGTTCATAATTGTATTATTATCGTATGTGTGTACGTTTAAAGATAAATTTTCAAATGACCAATTTACTGACCATTCAAATCTAGATCGTTTCTAATGCGCGATATCTTTTGCTAGACTTTGGAAAATATTCTATAAAGCAGCAGGCAAAAAGCACATAAGTTGATGCCGTAATGGATAAATGCAGTGAGACGGATCTTTGTTTGTATCAAATTCTCGATTGAAAACAAAACTGCTGAATGCATTCTGATTTTGAGTGAGATGTCACGAATTTTGTTCACCAAAGACGAGAACAGAAGTGAGTGGGTTTCACCGGATAAGGTCAATAAGTCTCTTAATCGAATCAGTTAAAGTTCAGTGCAGGTGAAATATTTATAGTTATCGATAATCAAAACTGATGGAAAACCAATTGTTTATCAACTATTGCCAGATTTGAAATCACTGACTGAAGTAAACATAAAATGGAAGCAAATTCAGTTTCCTCGAATAGCGATTTTCCGTCAATTCATCAAAACAGTATTGATGATAATTTAAAAGAATTACAGTAAAAGCATTCACATTTCATCAAATGATGACGCAATATTGCTATTAATACTGATCATTTGGAAGCGCTCATAGTTTATTGAATGGTCTCCTGTTTACTGAAGTTTATTGCACGGTTCTTCGGTTCACCAGCAATTTTATTCATTACGGCTGAATTGTTGACATTTGTATTGGATTTGCGTAAGTGCATTATGCGTGTGCGATCGATCACTCGGAAATACAAACTGACTGATCGAAAAGAATGTTGCGAGCGATCCAACAAAAAGATACATTTAGCATAATGGCAGGTGATTGCTTGATGTAACCATTTTGTACTGATATTCACGAATGCATTGACGATTTGTGAACGTAACGTTAATGAAGAGGAAACGAAGCATAAACAGAACCGTCGGATAAATAGATCATAATGACTTTTAATATGTACATCAACCACAAAACTTCAGAGCTTTCATGCTCAATTGCGCTTAAAATCGGCTTAACAATTCCTGCAGATGTGCGGAGATGAGTCTTATCATCAATTACGTGCAAATACGCTCTAAATTGGAAGGATAATCAATTATTTCGTCCGGATAATAATGAGCGCTGTGACAAGAACGTCGACATTATCGCTCATTATGCAAATCAGCAGCAGCAGCACTGCAGCTCAAAAATGTCACCGAAAATGAAGGAGACCGACCAGATGATGCATCTAGTGAGTTGAGAAGAAAGCGATTAGCTCAATTAGTCACAAGAAAAGTGGTGAACACTGAATGCATCTTAAAAAGTTTCACACTTTCAGCTATCATTACTGAGAGCTTAATCGAAAAAAACTCCACTAAAAACACCTAGAAATAAAGCTGCCACAGTAAACTCGGTTAACAACTTACTATAAGATCTCATCGATTCAATTCACTCGAGTGAAGCGAAAGTTTTACAATGATCATATGGTTTGAACTCATGACTTGAACAAGCAAAATATGCAATAAATCCGAAATTCCGAAACACTAACAAATGAGAATTTGCTGTGAACAGTGTGAAAGTAAGTTCGATACCGTATGAATGGGTGAATGAGTTCAGTTAAACGTTACAGCGTTACAGAGCATTAATGAGTGGAAAAACGAGTGAATTTGAAGTGCGAAATAATTACGGACAATGACGTCGTATCATTTCGAACGAGAACCTAATGATCTGTGTACATAAGAACTTCAAACTAACGATAAGTGCAGAGTCCAATGGATATACAAAAATTTATCAATCACACATGCTACATTCTTATCCTTCACAGATCGCTGCACCGCAGGAAGAAATGTTTGCAAGTAATCTGAATACTGCATTGATTTTTCATTAAACATTGATGACTAACATTCGTTGACTTTATAAGGCTACAGTTGCCCAGAATCAGTAACTATTTATAATCCATTTATAATCAGTGGCTATTTCTGGCTATTTTGTTGAGGAATAGTGGCCAAAAAATCGCACCCAGAATGCGACTTGGACGGAAACAAAAGACAATGGTAAAGAAAAAATGTACGAAAATGAGTCACCCACAGAAAAACGTGTCACGATGAGACATTCGATCGCAAATGACGAAATTTCCGGTTGTGATGGTTTTTTGCGTGATGCGTAATTTTTTCACTTAATGACTAATTTTGTGCAATAGTTTTTTGCTTAACGACGATTCGTGAAATATGAATCTTCTCCAAGTTAAATTCGGATTGAATTTCTGCACAGTGACGAAATTGAGGGCAAACAGCTGATAAACAGTTTATCAACAAGAACAGATAATTCGTGTGTAACAAAACTATGGCGATGCTAAAATATCAACACATCACACCCGTCGCCTTCTGAATCGCTTACAGTTCAAACGCAATATATTCGATTGGCATAATGTTATCATGAACTGTACTGCAGATTTCATTTTATTTAATTGTTCAGCAATACGTAACCGAACGAAGTAATATAT
>JAPYMA010000948.1:0-52172 GCA_035041965.1 Anisakis pegreffii
CTAGCCACTATGTACATGTTACAAGTAATAAAAATGCCATTCAAATTTTCATGTGAAAATTATTATGTCATTCTTTTTAGAAGTGAATTTTCGATATCGTTGTCTATCTTTCACAATACGTCTCTCACCTGGCCATCATAGTGTCCACAAATGGCAAACATCCGCATAATATCTTCAAATAACGGCATTGTTTGTCATCAGTTAAAAATAACTCTTTCATCAGTAAGAGGATTGCCGAGGGGAAATGCTCACGAGAAATCAATGAAGAAGTGAGACAGAAAACATTTATCGGGAATGCATTGAACGGACAATGAGCAAAGTAAATAACATTAAATGCTAAGGTATTCCATTCCACTTGAGCGTTCTGCAACCTGAATGATGCCGCGTTCGTTCTATCCCCACATCTCAACTCTACAATTATATTTTTATCGACATGATGTTCGTTCGCAAATGAATATCCTCTTTCTTGTGCTGAACAATTACAGATGAGATAGATAGATAGATGGATGCTTATCACTTTTGACTGATATTCGAATTACGTTCACCTTTGACTGATTGGATTAATTTCAAAAAGTTTCACTAGCAGCATATGAAAGTTGAAATGCTTTTCTTGATAACCACAAAAACTCTTTTATTGACCATTCTAAGACTCGAATTGAGTCAATAACCATTTATGGACAATACATAATCACAATCGTTTCTTTATTTCTCATGAATTTTTATACGAGCCAATCCGAATGAACCATTCAACCGACTTTCTTTTCGTTTATCACATCAATGTCTATTCTATTCACCGAATACATATCGTAGGCACACATTTTTTTGCGTACTCCTTCCTTGCATCGATTTGAGCCGTCACATCATTCGTTATTTGGATATTGCGACAGCTTTTTCTGTGTTTTTCATCAATCGACAATGAATAAGTGAGTGAACAAAGATAAATATTTACCTTTGCCACAAATATAATTACTTGTAGTAATTGTTCGGTGTTGAATTTGTTGAAATTCACACATCATTTTGAATTGCGTTTCGATTCCTAAATGAGGTTGGTCTGATCGTGAATGAATCATTGTGCCGGGTTCATGACCTTTTTGAAACATTCTCATCAGCTGCCTTTTGACAAGCCTACTTATTCCAGAGTTATGATGTTCAACGATAACATCTTTTTATAATTCAGATTATTCTGTTCCGATTTCATCTCTGATGTGAGTCGATTTATGAGGAGGAGGAGAAGGAGGAGGAGGGGGGAACATTCATTCATTTGAACTCTAAAGAAGATTTTATTTCTTTTTGCATATTCCAAAGACGAAAACTCTTGGGCTGTGCGTATTCTTAATGTTTGTCTTCTCGTTCGAATATTCTTCCATATTCTTTCTCCATCTTTTCACTTATTATACTTTGTTCTCGAACATATCCAAGCAAAAAAGATTCTCTCTGAGCGCGTTTCCATGTGCATTCATCCGTTTTATGAATTTATTGTGCAATGCAGAATCACTCACTTCTCACAGTGTGACCCACAAGACTGGCGAAATTGTTTCCATATCGATATAACTTCAGAAAAATTAATTTCTCATCGCAGAAAATGAGTGCAAACCTAGTGCACACAGAGAGCAAGCCCCACATCACGCCGCGTGGCTTCGTTCTGCTGAAGTGCTCCCTTGAGAGACGGTCGTGATCTTATTCGGCAAAATCTAATTCCATTCTTACAAACGCGTTTGTTTTAAACTGAAGTCATCCATATGTGAAGAAGATTCAATGGCAAAAACTAAAAAATTCCATTTTCTAATTTCTTCATCTTAATAGATGAATCAATATGCGTTTCCGTCAAGATGATGGTACTGCCTGTAGCTATTTGTCATGGTTTTGAAATGATCAAGAATATTTTTTTGATGAACTTATGGGAATATTCTGATTATTGCAAGACAACGTTGCTGACTTGGTCATATTCACGCATGATTGGATTGAATTCACTCTAACTTAATGCTACTTATCTTGACTTTTCATCAGTGTTGTAGGGTCGGACGTGTTACGGAAGTTGTCACGAACGCTTCGGAAATTACTCTTTTAAAATCATAAAATGAAACAACAAAAAACTTGAAATGTGATTTCTTTGATTATATCCAATTATTGAGGCATGACGCAAAGGAAAGTGTGATTGCTTTCGAGGACTGAATTGTATTTTCTTTTAAACGACGATGATAGGTATAATGCATTTCGTGCGGAGGTGGGCGCATTGGAGACGGTGTTTCAGTGAATGATATTACATCTTATTTATTGCCCACTCCAGTAAGTTGTAGCCACTACGATGTTAGTCATTCATTCTCAGCGAAGTGCTCACATAGAGCAGAGTGCCATCAAAAGTGCATATTTCCGTTAAAGTCTCAGTATTAGTATAATTTCTTTTTCTTTCGATCAACTTCTATTGATTGCCTTTTGAGTTGTGGTTGACGCTTGAACGGAACATTCAATTTGTCAATTCATTTCACCCATTTGGGCGCATGCAAAGTGAACAAACGAGCTTTAAGCAAGTAGCATGAAGGCGTTGAAGCGGAAAGGACACATTATCTCTGATAGAAAAAGTGGAATTGTGACGACAGAGCTTGAACCGTTCGTTTATTCAGCATTGTCTGTATTCAAACTTTTAAGATTCTTTAAAACGAACTCTTTCGAGACTGACTCTGGAGAATTTTTCGAGAAAAAAATCGTTTAACGCGGTGACAGAATGTTGTAATAAATCGTTGTGGGTGAATAAGAGTAAAAAATTGATTTTCCTTACTTTTGTTTTCATTCAATTTCTTGTTCAAATTTACCAAGTGAATAAATGGTAGTTAGTACACGATTACGAAAAGTGTTAGTGTAAACTCGACAAATGTCACTTCTTCAAGAGAACTGAAAAAAAATTTGGGGATTTATTCAGCGATCAATTCAGCGATCTCATGCTGAACAGTTCAATTTCGCGTTTGTTTTGTGTGCCAGTGACGGACGACGTGTTTGAGTAGCGGCAAGAGGAATAATTGTAAAAATGAGAACTGTGCGGCGATCAGATAGGATTTTCTTGCGCGACGCACTCGTACGCTGTGAGCACTGTTCGCACGATTAAATGAACTGTCCACCGAATGCATTATTCCAAAAGAAACTGAGCGACATTTACCAGTGCAAAGTGTACAAAAAAAGTATCTGTCAAACGTTTCTTCGCTCATTTATTATATTTTCCTTTTGGACATATGAATGCGCATATCTGGCATGAGGCAAGCTCTTGCTGAATGTCTGCGTACATAACGCTCAATAATGCTTGTTGCATTCCAGAATTCAGAATTTGAACCGTTCTTAAATTGTCGAATTTCATTCATTCAGTTTACTGAAACCAAAAAAAAACAACTACATTGTCAATTTGCTAAGTCACAGTCACATATTTGAGTTTTGAAGTTTTCGGAAAATTCAATTTTCACTCTTTTCTAACATTCATAGATGGCAAATGCGTCGCATGTTTACCATAAGACTAGGTGATCGATTGCTTGAGAGTAATAGAATTCATTGTTCTTTCTTTTTTCCTCGAGAAAACAATGTTTCGGTGATCAATGATTCGACCGAAGAAATGAGTAGCAATCTCCAAGTTGTAGTGATAAAATCTGAGATAGTAACGTGTGAAAGTTGCTCGTCGTTACGGAGCGATTCGCTCGTTTCGGTCGATTTTTGTGTTTTTTTCTGAATCTTCTCTTCGGATGTTTAGAAAGATTTTTTACTCTGAAGCTGTAATGCTGCTAGATTTTGTTAGAAGTATTGCTCGTTTATATGATTCTTCTTAAATGATACTGATGTAAGTAATGAAAAACATCACATCGAATCAACCATTCGATAAATTTCAATCAGATCTCTTGGAACGACATTTCATTTTGTTCCATTACTAAACATAATCGCAACTTCTTATGGCTCATTTTACCTGGATTACGTGGATTGGTCTGGCTATCAAACGTTTATAACGTTGCTGGCCACAATGCTCGCGTTTCCGTGCGCATTGTTTTAGACTCAATTTATGCCACCCCGTTGACCAGGCGAGCAGGCCAAGTGAATCAAACCGAGTATTTAATTAGTTGCCGTGAATACTTTGCACAATTAAACGTAGCCAAATACCAATCCGATAAATAATCATAACTCTGCAAAATAAACAATCCGCCGATCGCTAACAGCGATCAACAAAACAATCGCTCGATGTGTAAGTAACAAGTAACAAGTTTTACCGCTCCTAAAACAAAGTGTCCTTCTGTGGGAGATCATGACAAAGTAATATGTGTTTATTGCAATCGAAGAATCTGGGATGAATTTTCAGGATATCTTCAGAAGAAGACTACTCGAACGACAACTCGACCAGTTCAGGGTTCAGTAGTGCTCAGCACTCACCTGAAGAACCGTCTAATTTGACTGCATATGAGAACTTCTTAATCGTTGACGATAATTTCGATGATGAAATTCGGTCAGTGAGATTATTTCTGTTTTTGCGCAATGCAGCATATTTTCAGAGCACATTAGCATAATGACTGTTTGCTTATCACGAAGTAAGCAACTGAATGAATGGAAGCAGTCAAAAGATATCCGTTCGAGGAATTACTTCGCTCGATATGTTTACTACTCCTGCAAGCGATTTTCTCAACTGAATTTCTGAATTTTGCATCACTCGGCGACTTTCGATTCTCAATCGATTTATTCATCTACAATAAAAGACAGCCAGGGGGATACGTGACCAATTTACAGTTTAAGTTAAAGTTTATCAGTGCTCTATGGCGTTTGCTGCTTTGGATTCTAAATTTTCGAAACTGATACCGATGTATGGAACTGGAAACGTAGAAAGCTTTTCAGTGCTTCTCCATCACTACTAGAACGTCGTCGTACAAGTTATGAGAGGAGTGTGCCGAATCGATGTATCGGTGTTTTGAAGTTGAACGAGGAGACTGCTCCAGATACTCAACAACAACCAAATATATCAACAGATTCACATTCTGCTGCAGATAATAATTCAGATCGAGCGCAATCGAATACGAATTCATCGCGCGCATCGTGTTCATTCTGGGACAGAATGCGAGTTATCACGAATGCTATCACGTTAGTTTTCCGTTCCATTCAACGCTATAAATGAGCGAACCTCTCGTCAAGCCCCAGATTCAAGTTTTCCAAGCATTTCACAGCAGCAATTCCGTCACCGAGAATTCCCATTCCAGTTCATGTGAAAGCAACTCCAAAACAAAAAACAGGTAATTTATTTCTTTCAGACTCCGCCAGCCACCATTTCAACCGTTCACGCCGTCACCATCTGGCTCGCTTCTACCAAACCAATCACCTCCAAACGCCACGTCGATTGCTGCGCTAAGGAAACAACAAATTCAGAATTTGAAGAATCAAAACAGGCAACGAAAACAGCAGCAACAGCAAGAGGCAAGAAGTTACGACGATTGGAATGCGCATCGGAAACGAACAATAAAACGATATGTGTACATAAGCCAGGGTGCTTTGATTATCATCATTGCACTCGTGTGGTTGGCGTCCAATTTTGTCGACTTACGAAAGTCTCCGAATTCGTTGCTGCATCCGTTGTCGAACGATTCGACGGCGGATGCACACTCGAATATTAGTGTGACTAATGTCACTGCGAGTAATAACCATCAACAACTACATCGACAACTCAATATGAGTATTCACAAATCTGATTCAGGCAATACCAAATTAACACAGCACAAATTAACGAATACAGATTATTTGTACAGTGGTCATAAGAAGTTCATGTATGATCCATCAACTACGCACTCTTCTTCGAAACACCAGAAATCATCCCCTCCATCAAATTCGATGCCTAACAACAATTCTATCGATTCCCGAGATCACAGTTCGATTGCTGACCCCCAAGAGGTGAATGACAATCGCATTGACGATGATACGATAAATCAATGGCATTTTGATATGCAACGATATCGCCATAACAACAACAATAATAATAACAGTGATTCTATAAGTTATAATAATAATAACAATGATGATGAGAATAAGTTTAAAAAAGCAGCACAAAACGATAAAACATTAGAGCTGGCCAATACTAGAGATGACCACAGTGATAAGCATAAAATTCGTAAACGATGGAAGAATTTCCTCAGATCTCAGCATTCATTATGAGCCATAGGTGGAGAGGTTGCAGCAGTCTTTATCTCATCAAAAAGCCATAACCTTTATGTAGTTTATTTCTGTGAAATTGCACTCAAATACCACAACGTACCTCTATAATCTGAAATTTCTCGAAATTCTGTTCAAAATTTTGTTCGAGGAGTAATGCTCAAAGATACACGATAAAACGCAATTGCAAGATCATAAACGAAAGATTTTCAAATGCCTTCTATTAGAGACCGAAGTCTTCAAATATATGAAAAATAAAATAATCGTCTGTCTTATTCGGAATAGCATGGAGATTAGAAAATGGATATTATTTGTTATCTAGTGGTGGTTTGATGACCTACATCTCAACACCACCTAGAAATACTCACCACGACCACACTTTGATCAGCTATTAGGGTTGGATTTGTATGACATTTATGTCTCTAATCGCGTGCAAATATGATTTGTATTATGTTTGTAAATATGTATGCAAATGTCGATTCATTATGAATTGTTCTCTTGAAACGCTCTGCAAACACGTAATATAAATAATGCATGCAAAAGTTAAAGCAGAATGAGTTCGTTTCTGTCTCACATTGTATTATATTATGGAAGATGAAGGCATTCATTCACATTGTATTATGTTATGAAAAAAAAGAAGGCATACGGCTGAAATTTCATCGTGTAATATCAAAAGTGTAAAAAGTAAATTTGACGTGCCTTACAGTCAGCAACTACATGAAGTATTGTGATACGTTGTATTATTATGATCAGTCTTTAATTGTTTATGTACTGATGAATTCTACGTGTACTGAAGGAATAATAAAACTTTTTGACATTCAAACACTGCTTTATCTCGCTTGAAATTATTCTTTTTTAATGCTCTAAAGAGCACATAAATTAGCGATAATTACTTTACGAAAAAAACCAATTTGGAATGATTCAGAATGTACGTACAAATAATACATATTTCACATTTACACAACTGTGACTGAGCGTGTATGCGATTAGTAAATGTGATTGTGAGTGAAAAAAATCGAGTTTGAATGAGCTTAACGAATCAACAAGCAATACAAGTACCATCGTATTTCTCAATCATATTTCCTTACTTTATGAACGATATTTTCAATGAACCAATTATGCAGATAGATTCAAAATCCGACGAAAATAATCCAAAAATGTCTTACATGTAACTATCAACGAACAAACATTGCAAGCGATTAATAGGTGAGGTCTTAAAAAGCAATGCGATATAACAGACGTAAAATCTATCAAAGAAGAATACCGATGCTTAACGACATACGATAAAACACGATCAGAAGATCATAGATGAAAGACTTTAAATGCCTTCTGTTAGAGACCGAAGTCTTTAGACATACGAAAAATAAAATAATCGCCTGTTTCGTGGGAGATAACGTTATCAATTAATGGATAATGCTATCCCCAATAATTGAAAATTTTTAAAAGATTATTCAAAAAATCAAAAATCCATTAATTCGTTGCATTAATAAAGCAATAACTGATATCACTGCATTAATTCTTTGCGCATTCTACACTGTCATCACACTAACGCATCAATTATATAATTCATAAGAAAGTGTAAACTGTTCATATGGATTGCTACAATGACGATGATGAAAATTATAGTGGCGATTACGATAAAGATAACAATCATATCAGTAATAATAATAATAATAATAATAATAATAATAATAATAATAATAATAATAATAATAATAATAATAATAATGACGAATCAAGTCTTTTTAAAGAAATCAGAAATTTTCTTCATATTTTTTGGTTCGACGTTAGTGCTAGAGGATGTTCGAGTGATACGTTTGTTTGTTGATCGCCGATGAGACGATTTCGTTGATGAAGGTGAAGCTGTCGTCTTGCTTTTAGATGAAGGCGATAAGGCGCCTCGCTCTTGCACCTTTTTCTGATGATAATATATTGAAAGTTCCTGTAATTGATAATCAATCGCAATCCGCGATGACACACCATCAAAATATCAATAAAACATATATGAATACAACAATTCATTCAGACCATAAGCCCTTCGTAGATCAACTGTGAATATGCTGAAGGCAGAATGCACACTTTCAACTCATTCCGAGAACGCAAATAAAACAAACAAAAGTGCAGCAATGAAACAGAGAAAAGACATGAAACGAGAAGCAACGAACCCTCCTGATATCTTCAGGCATCTCTGCAAACATATCGCGTGGTATTTCTTGTAACGAATTCGGCAGGAAAGCACCACCACCACTACTGCTCGTTGCTACTGCGCTAGCACTGTTGTCGTCGATCTGCCGTGAATCCAGCCGAACTTCAGCCACAGGCGTCATACAGTCTTGCATAACACTTGAAACAAGTGCAGTATTCGGTGTAGTAGTCGTTTTCGATACCTGAACTCGTATAATAAGTTTAGAGGATAGCGCCAAATAAAGGTGAGTATAATTACAAAATTGATCTGTCACAAATGAATAGATAACTCAACAATAAGAAAGTTCACCGCTGAATGAAGTGATTGTGAGGATGGTTCAGAGTCCTTGCCCGCAGCCAACTGCTCACCTCTACGATTGATCCATTCCGTGATACGTTTCGATGACTGATCAATGCCATCGTGAAATCTCGTTGCCGATAACGAAATATTCACTATGGATGGTTCCCTTAAAATGAACACTCATCTTCATTCCACTCATCTCTTCAACGTAATATTCCGCAACCAATTATGTCTACCATTCTAACGGCGAGGATTAAGTACGGATCATTATGTACGCATTGCATGTAATTAAATCAATTGCTGCAACGCACCGAATGATCACAAAATAACCACCTGAATAAATGTTATACCGGTCCAGCGAATACTTTCAGGCTACAAACATAAAAACAAACATCAAGTGAAATGAATTCAATATCGAACGGCGAAATCCAACCATTTCGATGGTACTGTGGATTTATTGAAATGTCGCATGATCGCCCAGGATGCGTTGTAGATGGCATCGGATGCGTAAGAAACAATCTGACAACTCTTTGTTAAATGTGCTCCATTCGACAGCGATTCGGTGGTACAACTCACGTGCAGAGTACACGCGGTACGCTCATTCTAGAAAACGACATTGCACGAAAATATACATCCACCCTACATCAATACACATTCATTCATGCATTGTTATTTCCCGCTCGCTAACTTGATCGATAATTGTAAAAAATCAAAAAATCAAACTATCAAAACGATCAAAAACCTTGATCTGATCTTCGACCAAACGTTTCGCAAGCTCCTTGGCAAGTCCATTCAGCCAAAACTGTACATCTTCTGTTGTCGTCAGCGCATTCACTCCGGGAAAATTCTTGCTGATTGCAATCGATGTTTGCTTATCACGTGCACGCACAGGCTCATCATCCACTCCTTTACAAGAATAGCTAGCAATCAACAATTCAAACGTCTACTAGTCTATCTAACACCGCCTATAGTAATGCGCATTAACAAATCATAAAAACAGAGAGAGACTGAAATTTCTCAAATAATCGACTGAGAAAATAACGCGAAAGTTGACGTATCAATGGGCAACTGTTACAATTCACAAACCTTTCGCAATATTTGCAATCCATTTCGCTTGTGCACTGAAGCGTTCGTTGAGTTGTTCCACTGATATTTTCGACAATTCGAACATGGTCTGAAACAACCGTTCGCAACAATAATATTGACTGCAAGCAACAACAATACAATTAACATTCATTCATTCCTCCATCAAAACACCAATCATGACGAAGACACACATACACACAATTTGAGAGCATCTACCCTGGAATTTAAGGGCGAATTAAGACGAAAATCGAAAAATGCCCATTCGAATCACTGACTGATTATATGAATGCGATTCATCAGCAAAATCTCACAATAATCAGCTATAAACCAGCCTCAATTGAAAAAGCGTCCATAAGCGCACGCCCAAGTTTACCACCCAAATTGCGTATGGATCGTATTCGAGTATTGCGGAATATTTCCGGTATGAATGCATCCGCAATGAGCGATTGTTGACGAGGTTTGTGTCTCGAACACACCAATTTTGCGATCATCTGAAACACGCTTTTCGATATCAATTAAACGCTATCAATCGCGTTCTGCATCACAATGAAAGAAATGAGATGAACAAGTGAACCAAATAAGATGCATAACAGAAACCTTATTGGAACCAATACCAGCCGAACAATGGAATTGTGTTTTCTCCTTGATTTGTTCACGTATTCTTTCAATTATTTCTGCGCCTACTGCCAAACGTAACTGCAAATTGAATTCAATGTGGAATTTTTTCATAATACGAGCGAACAAACGATCAATAGACAGAAAAGCATTAAAATACAATACTAATCGAAAACTATTCAGTAATCTGAATCCACAAAGATCCTCTATCAGATGCGGCGGAACCTTCTCTATTCTGTTCAACAGATGCCTTTGTATTATCACGGCCAAACTACTTACCCAGAAAGGCAAACAAACTAATGAACTAACAAACTAATGATCTAACCAGGTTTCGTTCGCCGGAACAAGCCCGATTTAACCACTCACGTAGATTTGCCTCTCGATCGTAGTGCCAATCGGGTGCATCTGACGCATTCACATCACGTCCATCAGCTATGTGCGTTGTTGGGAACATATCCAGTGATGTCAAATACTGCAATTATGTTCAAGTGAACAGATCAAAAATTTATAAAAGCCGATTATATCATTATACCGCTATGAACATTTCTATGAAACGTATTCCTTGAATTAAATCAATGATGAACGTTCAACAAAACCATTGCTGTACAAAATTCAACTGTATTTCACTCAAATTTAGAACTGCTTCCAAGCATAAATTCGAAGACATTTTCGAACTTTGAACACAAAAGCAAAAACGAACCTTCAGTGAGGGTGTTTCGGAATCGACAATATAATCGACCAATTGAGTGAGATCAAGAAATGCCTCATCAACAGATGCACGTTCGACGATAATACGTGAATCGAATGCGTTCAGCACATCGAACACCTCCGCAGATGCATCCCTTCAACTCCTAATCTCATCACACACATCAAAATTTACCTACACTCCTGTTTGTGCGATCTCAGTGCACAAACATGCGATTACCTATATTATAGATACGATTTATTTCAGCGCGATTCTTTGCAAGTTTGCGCATTTTCCAATTGGATAACAGGAATGCACGAATGAAATTCACCATCAAACTATTGCATATCGTGGCTCGTAACCATATCGAGTGAAAATCAGGTGAATAATCAATGAATTAACTGTCACAATTTTATACGTAAAATTTTAGGAAGGAAGTGGAGTGAGTGGAACAAATAGACAGCTTTCAGTTCTATCTATGGCACTGACTATGAGTGCGTTTATCGCCACTTGAAAGGATCTCGAATGTGGTGATTACTTCACACTGCTTGGAAGACGACTGATATTCTGCGTGATGAAACTTGGAATGTTTCGTAGTATTCGCTATTGATCACAAAAAAACTTCATCCGTTAAAAGACACGACTCGAATCAAATGGAATGAATTGAAAGAAATAAATCAATCGAACCTATAGCGTTGGATGTCAGCTTTATCAGAATGCTCACCTACTGGCACATAACAAATCGTTACATCGGGACATAACGCTTTCGCTTGTTCAGCAAACATTCCTCCTCTTTTGATGCCGAATGGACGTGCTTCATACGATACCGCCAGCACACTGACAAAACAAGACAATTAACAAACAAATGAGATTATGCTTTTTGAACAACTCACTCCGGATTTCTAAAATATAGATGATTCTCTCCCAAAACAGAACAGCACACCAAATGATCGCTTCAATTCGTGCCATTTTTCGTACATTATTCATCTAGATTCTAGAACTGTGTTCAATTGATACAGTCTGATAAGGAATCGAATTGGACAAGGATATACTCACTTAACTGCTATAAACGAATCAGCTCAGTGATTGAAGTCATATTCGTAATCAAAGTAACAGGTGAAAGAAATGGTCAAAACGAACAATGTTCTCGTCTTGAATCATAATCGATACTGTGAACAAGCCAAAAAGCAAGCTAACAGTGCAACAACGTACCCACCACCTCTGAAGTTGCTGTACTGAACCACCACAACTGGCTTGCCCCACAGGTGCGGTTGCAATCGTTGCTCAACTTGACAATAAAAACAATCCATATCAATTAGACCTATTACACGACCATCGCTATTCGCCATAGTTATCTTATTTATCAATCTATAAATTATCGTCAGTTGTTTGGCGACAACAATTATTTTAATTATCAAATCACCCCTTCTTCCATTTAAACTTGAATCAGTCAATCATCACATTTCGCATACACCAATCAAAACAAAACGCAATTTCAGTCCCCTTCATGTCACCGATAAAAATTAATCAAAACCGCATTCACAACCAAAAATGCTGGTCGTATTCGAATGGTAGGCTTTCTTCATACGTTATCACATGATCAGTACCACCATTAATCTTGTTGCCTTATAAATTATGAGAAGTACTGATCAAACTGAAACAGATTGAAACTTGACGAGCAAAGACATTTCAATTCGAATGATCTGATCGACAACAATGATCGCGATTTATTCTTTTATTCAACAATTCAATAAGCGGTTACAAAATCGCGCACTCAACAAAACCGTATTTCAATACAAAGTATATAACAAAACCCATAAAAACAATTCATTAGGTCGAATAGGAAAGGAGCGGAAAAAACTAAGAACACCGAATGTAAAGACCGTGAAAGAGGAAGGGCAAAAAATAAAGAAACAAAATGAATATACGTGAAGTCATGATCAATTTCTTGGCACTTTGATAACGAATGACTAACTATACAACAACATAAAGAATATGACCACAGATGGATGAATCAAATCTGAAGCGAACAATAATCATAATACGAAATCAATTCATCAGTCTAACAACAACAACTTCACAAAAACAATCGTAAACGAATAAGAAAACGCAATTATGCACGCTCAAACTGAAACATTCATAGTTGTAAGCGTTCAACTGAATCGTATCTATCTCTCCAAATGCAATTCAACACCCCCCCCCCCTCCTTAGACTGAGAAGTTACAAGTTCAAAATGAGCTTCAAGTTTTTCAAAAGATACCCCAATCGATGAATAACTAATATCAAAATCCATCATAACCTACCTATACACTTCAAAACTCAAAAGTTCACCCTGAATCGAACCGCCCTAAAACAACTGCGTACTAATTAACACAATCACAAGTGAACAATACTACTCACAATCACAGAAGAATAAACTAATTACAAAACATTCCAGTAAAGCGAATCAACACAATTACAATCAACACAACACAATCATAAGTCAAAAATACACTAATAGACCAGAAATAAATGACTTAGGATATGCAGACCACAACGATTCTTCAAAATACCGGCTCTATAATGCACAACTGACAAATTATTATTAGTTGAATAGTGATGTTCTCATGAAAACAATATCACAAACATTGTTAGAATGTAATCACAGTTAAAGCTTGACATGTAAAGCGATCATTTGTATGCACAAAGAAAAAGATCACTGACACTATTGCTATTATTGCACACAACGATTTGAGCAGCAAAAATTTGGTTAGCAGCAAAAAATTTCACACACATTTACATTGATTCCAAGGGAATGATTCCTGCGAATAAAATATGTTAAAATATATTCACAAATGCTCTTAGAGCAGTTGGATAGTTAAATTAATTAAGGTTAAATTACACGCGTATTAATAATCTTCAACTGCTATTGTGATTTCTTGATGCCATTTTCAGAAATAAACTATGCAATTACTCAAATAGGCGATCACTATGTGAACATCCCAGAAACAAAGTGAATAACTGAAGCATACAAAAAAGATGAGAAGATCTACAGTCAAAAAAAGCGATTACCGAATGAAAAATCAATCCTTTGGTAGTGCTGCTTTTAAATTATGAGAATAATTATTAGAATTACAACTAAATAACAACAATTATTAACTATACAGGTGATCAAACCGAACTCCATTCAGATTTCGAATGATGTGATGATCGAGGCCTTTCCGAGTAAGAAAGTTGTCATTGCTCATTGCACGTTTAACTAGCGACGTTCATGGATGGACTCAAGAAAGTGCTCATGAAAACAGAAGTTTCCGTGTTGAGTGTGGCATGCCACCATTTGTCAGGGATATAGATCACCTCACCAGGCTTAAGTAAACACTCCAAAGGACGTTCCGTTCGTTCCAATTTTGGATAGTCGTTCAAATACCAGTCCAGTGACGATCTATCAGGATCGAACTCGGGCTGTTGCTCAAACGGATACAAAAACCACTGCTTTGCACCATAAATCACCTAGAATTCAATCGAAAACATTACGAGTGGTGTGTCGAAATTGTTGAACATCCAATCAAAAGATCAAACAACCAATCGCTCGAATCAATCCCACATTCAACTGGTCACTACACAAATCAATCAACAAAATCAACGACGCTACTCAAACGATTGAATCTATCGATCAAAACGAAATCCTTCTGTTTCAACACTACAACACCAGTGCTGTTCGTCTTACCTTCTTTTTTTCTAACAACAACAGAACAAAGAAAAAAGCGATGGAAACAAACAAAACAAAACAAAAAAACGCTCGCCAACACACAAATCACTCAAACTCCAAAAAATAATAATAAGTCGTCGCTCACCTCCGCAAAAACAGGTCCATGAAAATGAAACGGCACTCCAGTGCCAGCGCCTGCAATGCCAAAGCTCAGTGCTGGTTGATGATCAGGCAGTTGCCACTTCGGTTGGTTGTATTCGTCGAGCAATGGTGCCCATCGATACGGATCAATATCGCCGAATAAATACAACGTTTCATTACCCAATGAGTTCGGTCGTTGTGGTTTCATCAATTCCCGCACATAGTCACCGAATGTTGATGCGACTCGTGCAGACGAATAGGTATTCGCCGAATTCAACGTGACCGCTTCATCGGCCCACTCGTTCAGCATTGTCTCTTTGTGCGTTCGTTCACGGAACCGATCATTTTGGACGTTGAATATGATAACGGGTTCACTGAAAGCATAACGCGACTGGAAATCCGATTGACTCAGATGTTCGGCATTCCGACGTTCCAAATTACAACGTGCTGACACTCGGATGCGATCCTCACCGTTCGTGTGCCATCCACCATTGTCTTCATCGTTAATCACGTCAGTGCCACATAATACGAGAAACGGGTGGAGAGATACCATCATCATTAGTGTATAAGTGAATGTCGTTACAAGAGAGTGCATTGTGAAGCGAACCAACCGAACTGAATCACACATTAGAATCACCAGCAATTAAGTCAATCTGATTTCAATTCATCAATTACCGAATTGAAGAAATGAACATGACCGTCACACTGGCATTACTATGATAAATGAATAGCGACTTGGAATACCATACGAACAAAACTGAACTTTGGGCCAAAGCTTGACTTTGATACGGCCCAAATCTTCTCCAGTATTCTTAAAATTAGAGTTTGTACGCAAAAGAACGCGATTTTTGCTGCAGAAACCACCCAATCACCATGTCTGCCCTCCCCGCACCATCACCCATCCATCCGTCGTTCACAAGCCGTTTGTCGATCGATCATGGTTTTGCTCAACACTAGGTGTAATCTCCAGTATAATTTGTGAGGTGAAACACGAACCCACTGTCTAGCTTATGTGTACAGTAATCATCTCAAAACAGTCGACCATCCTTTTTGAATACTCGTCTTTAAATCAATCATATCTCCTTTAAATATGAATTCTTTGATTTGAACATCTTCTTTAAATTCGTGCAATACTTTCTCGGAATGGAACAATGTAGTGCAAAAGTTCACTTCTTCACTTTACAACTCAACCCAACCATCGTATTCAATAAACAGTTTCCGCAACTGACCCATCATCAGTTACCATTGTATTTTATTTGGCTTGATTTTGAGATTCGCTGGAATTCATTCAGTTCTTGATGGACTAACGCTGAGAATCTTCAAATGAAGAAGTACATTAAATTTGGTAGAGAAATGACCACAATGTGCTTCGTGATATTAGACAAACAAGAACTGATTAAGTAACACAAATCGAAATTTATTCTCAGTAACTGCAGAAACATAACAACAACAACAATAATCAACGAACGAATTAACTTTCTCCAAGCATTTATCTGTCAATTAATCAAAAGAAGAATCCAAGAATCTTGCCACCCAGATGTTTCCTTCGTGCCTCTTCATGATCCATAATACCGCCTGAGGTTGTCAGAACTAAATGACCGAACTGTCGAGATGGCAATAAATTGCTCGTCCACTTCTCCAGGTCGCGCAATGAAATATCAAAACTGAAATATGCAATGAAATCATTAATTACATATTTCAACTGCCGCCTTCAATTCAGCTGCACATCAAAAATGAACGAAAAATTCTCTGACGATGCAAAATAACACAATTCCACTACCATCATACTCTACTCTCTCATAAACGTAACTGAAGATGACTACAACAATAAAAACACCATCTGTACTGCACTCAAACAAAGTGCACGCAATAAAAGAAGAACCATTAAATCATTCAAATAAGCTTCACTCACCGTGGACTAATCACAGAGCATTTGTTGATGCGACCAGTAAGATTGACAACAATTTTGCCTGCACGATGATCATCGATTATTTCAAATTCACCAATGTAGCCAGCCTTCATCATGACGGTTAAAAATCTAACTATTACCTTCGAGCAGGGTCGGATCAACACCTTCAATTTTCAACGATATAAGCCGGTAACGGACCAGTTCACTAACAATAAAGGTCCTTAGCAAATAATTAGACGCGGAAAACGGGTAAGGATCGTCTGTGGCCAAATATTTTACTAACGGTCAACGATTTTTCTCATCAAGTAGACTCAGAACGACGTTCTGGACATCCCTAAACGTTCCACTACAGACAAAGAAATGAGATCAGGCTACGGCATTGTTTGGATGTTTAAACAGAAAATGCAGTCAATGCAAATCATAAATGACCTATTCCTAAAAAGAAATCTGATTCAAAATTCATAAGCTCACAAAACAAAACCAGATCCAAAAGCAAACCTGTCGTTTTCCTCGCTTCTCAGCGTTATTTATTGTTTTAAGCGCATCCGCTAACACACTCATACGAACCATTTTGATAGAATAAACCAAGTTATCAACAACACGTTGCCTTTATCAACACCCTGAAAGCAAACTGAAATTTCGATGTACAATTGAACGTTGGGTCGCATCAAAACAACATAGCTTTTCGCTTAATCACGAATGAATGCCCGAGTTTACAATCACGTCAAATTTCATTCAACATCACTTATATAATAATGCGAAGCACATCAAATAGTCGCGTAATCCTTGAATTAACAGTCGAGTAACAATTTGAATGAAAGAAACATTCAAATTGTGTTTTTTAAAGATGATAACTGATGGCTACGAATTTAAGGTAAATGTCCCAACGTCTTCAGCCAACCAACTGAAGGAATATCGTGATAAAGAAACAACAAAAATCGTGATAAAGCTTGGCGAAGTTTTTATCGAGCACTTTCCTCTAATCCACTCTTGCGAACAGCAAATTACGAACATTTCTTTGCAAGATTGCCCTTTCCCCATACTTCATGACATCTTTCAAGCAGTACCCGGAAGCAGATAAGCTAAAATTAATTAAAAAATACGAAGACCTGAAGAAATTTACGTACACTCAACATTAATAGTGAATTTTGATCGGATGAGACAACGGTGTACGGTTCCATTTGGAATGCGATACGCTAAACTTTGCAGCCTAATACTTGCTCGCATAAATAAACGAACGATTTACTCGAAAAACACAATTTTCCGATAACAATATGAGAATTGTCATTGCAACGTGTAATGCGATGAATCTAGAGGTTCTGCGAAATTGAACGGTGCACAAGAATTGATTTGTTACTAGGCAAACCTGAAATTAAAGTAGGTTTGAAGATGACACAGTCATAGCTTTGATACAGTGCTAAGAAAATAGCTACATCACATCAAGCAAGCAAAATCGTTCTGCAAAATATATGATATTCTGAATCTAGAGGTTCGGCTGGATTGATTAGTGCAAAGAAATTCACAAGTTACCGGGCAAACCTGAGATACGGTAGGCTTGAAGATGACACCATCATGGCCTTGAGAAAGTACTAAGAAAATAGCTATATCACCTCAAGTAAGCAAAATTGCTCAGCAAAATATATGTTTTTCTGAATGTAGAGATTCCGCTTGATCGAACGGTGTACAGAAATTCATATGTTACAGGGCAAAGCTTAGAATACAGTAGGCTCGAAGATGGAAACCGTATAGCATTGAGTGAATATATTTCGCTATAGCTTATCTCCTCATCTAATCAAAATTGCTAGCCAAAATATATGATATTCTAAATGTAGAGATTCTGAACAATCGAATGGTGCAAAGTAATTCACATGTTACCGGCAAATCTGAGACTGCCGGTACCTCGAAGATGGTAGCCTCTGGTAGTGTGGATCTAATGGAGATGGTTTTAGTAATGCCAGTTTGAATTGTGGATATCAAAGGCATGGGATTCATCTGACCATTCAAATTCACTTGAATCTCACCACAGATGATTTCATTAGATCGGTTTTGAGACGCACGTGTTCTATTGGAAGTTTACTTCAGAAATGAATCGTTCATTTAGAACTTTGTTACTGTTTTTGGTTACTTCAACTAGTATTGATGAATTTCATGTATCTCATGTATCTATACTGCTCATTCCTATGCATTGTATCTGTTTTGATCAATGCGCACAAGGAATTAGCAATTTCAGGATCACCGTTTTCAGTGTAGCGGTACCCCAGCGTTGCACGACAACGCGTCTTTTCTCTCGTCCATCAGATTCTCCAGATTCTCCGGTCTTGAAGATGTGCATGTGTTTTGGGGCGATTTTGCTGATTATTCGGATATTGTCGACCATTTCTACATATGCATGCACGGATATTTTGTATTATTTATTGAGCAGTTTTGTTGAAGTTCTTTGAAGTATCTTTCCGCTAGAAAGCAATCTGCTCATCACAGCGATTCGACTGCATTGAAATTAGATATGATGCACTTCTCAACTGTTTCGTTCAATCATCGTTTCGCATGCTTCTCTTCTTGATTCAAGCTGAAGACAATGCCAATGAAGAGTATCTTACATAAAGAATCAGATATCATGTGCTCTTGTTTCCAACAGAAGCAAACGTTTTAAATCAGAGCTTCCTTTTGATGATAGAATTTGAAATAGCTGATGAGATATCAAAATTTTATACAGAGACGTGCTCTCAATACAAAAGAATTTCGCAATAGGATTCTGAAAGCACTTCGTCAATAAGCATCAAGCGATTTTCCATGCCTGTAAGGCAGAGAGCAGGTATCTGCAAAAAGTTTCGACCTCTGATCAGCTATTTCAAATTCTATCATCTTGGGCATGACACCCGAGGTTCATAAAACGCTATCGAATGCAAACACTCCATGTCCACTTATTTTTAGCTCACCTAACTCTATCAAAATGGCATAAATCATTTTTAATTCAGTTACAAAGCTGGTTTTAACTGATTTTCATCTGATTTATACTTATAGATTTCGATAGCATTCGATTATATGCTTACCTAACGAGAAAAGACGCTCCATCAGTGCTCCAGAAGGCAAATTCATAGATCCTAATCTTGTGAACTTTCATTAGCATATATCATTAACATGCGCTGTATTTCCTTCCACGGTTCAATGTGAGTTTTACTACGTTCACCTGCATTTCTTGAATGCATTACACTCCAATAATGGAATCCAGAGGTGAATTGCTTATTGGTGATGAAGACAACCTAGTATCACTCCCGAACAATTAATACCGCACGGTCACTGCAGCACATGCAAGACCATCACTTTTTTCGTTGTTTCATTAGAAAAAAATCATTGGCAACATTTCTCTATTACCAATGAGTTGGAAATCCACAACCTCATCATAAGTTCATCACACACACACACACAACAAAATGCTTTGAACATTAACTTAAATGGTACGAAAGTCTATTTGACTTCGTGGTGCTTGCTTATATCCTTTTGAGACTCTAAATGTGATATATCAAGCCAGTTTCGGAATCAATCACCTCAGACAGAGCATCATTCAAAGATCGCACATTGGTGCATCTGAACATGATAACTTCAAGCATTATCATTGTGACCGCCGTCATCTTAAAGTGACCTGCCACCTCAGTCTGTTTAAAAACGTGACAGCAATTCTGAAACCGCCAAACTCACAGCTTTAGATAGACTATAGTCTCATGTCACCTGAATACGAGACATCAATATGCGACAATATTTAGATGACGCTACATATGAGACTGTTAACTTTGACACCGGCATGACATATTACTTCTAGAATCCTGTGGTACTATCTTTTAAGCAAGATACGCAACCAAAAAGGATCAATTCTCCAGCCAACGAGATCCTCCAGCCAAAAGCTTGCACTCGTTGAACGCTGTTCTAAGCTAAATGATCACAAAATAAACGATTTACAACCTGAACCACAGAATTACCTGGATTACTAGGCGGAAAACTTGCTTCCCATCATTTCCTCATTGCATTATCTTGAGGAGCACTTCCCCACACCTTATGAAGCATAGGAAACGGATAAAAATCTTCGAATAAACGGATAAAAAGAACAAACAATGTGTAGTTGACTTCGTGCCAAATTTGGCAACCTCTCACTGCTGTATAAATTGGTACGTTTTCAAAAGCGGGAATTTCAAAATTTCTAGAAGCAACCGTCATAGACCACCCCGCCTGACCGTTTTTTGGGGCCCACTGACCGCTAGACGGGTGCCGAAGTGCCGTTTCGCGACCAGGGGCCCAGAAAAGAAAAGCCTGACTTCCAGTTGAACGAATCGGGTAGAAAACGCCTTGTCAACCCTGACCAGTCCGAGCCAACAAGCCATTTACTACTCAAAGCACCAGAGCTATGGCTGTCATTCGATTAGCACAAACACTTCTCTAAACCCGCCCAATTTTCGCGAAGACACTGACAGCCTCGACATCTGGTTGCAACTGGAAATCAGGTGGATACCGCCTAGCTAGTGAATGCCTCGCCGTTACTAATGACTCAAATTCCATTATGCGAAAAATAACGTTTGATTGATCCGTCCGTAAACAGTGCATAACCCTACGCACGCGACAGTCGTTCACTAGCCGGACAGCACCGATTAAAAGAGCTCTTATAACCACACGCAGGTGGCCGGAAGACGAAGTTCCTCAAGAGCTCTTTCAAAAATGAAAAACAACAATAACAATAAACAAACAACAACAACAAAAAGAAACAAACAACAACAAAAATAAACGAAAAGTAACAACACCCCCCTCCCCAAAACTTTTACACTTCTCACATAAATCATATCAAGAATGGAAATGAAATAAATCACAGCATACAATACATAAAGCATTACAACAGATAACACATATCACGTCGCATCATACAAAATATATAACATAACAACATATATCACAGCATATCATGCAGCTTATCACAGATATTCAAGCATCAACAAAAAAGCAGACATCACGATACCACTTCTTCACAACAGTTAATTCGTCTCCATTACAGGGAACTGACGGATTCAACACATAGAGGAGAACACCGCTCTGAAACACTAAATTTGCAATCTTTAGATAAAACCATAGAACAATATTTCTAACAATTGTAGCATATGATTCATTCGGGATGAATCCAACGAAACATATGCAATTATCCTAAATGACTGAGTTCGGTTACCCAATCTGTAACTGCGTTCGAAACAAAAAAACTAATGAAGGATAAACAAAGAATGCGGGAGCCATAGATTCATTGCACAGCATGCATTTGGAAGAAAACTTAAGCATGAAAAGAGGGATATGATAGCAAAGAAGAAAGCCATGCAGATATCAATAAAACTCATCGAGTTCATGAAATTAAAAGCCGCTGAATATTCTAATTTTATGGAGCAGGAATATCCTGTGGTTAAGCGCTTACAGAGTCTCTTAAAATAGACGATATGTTGAGAAAGAAATGAACAAAGTTTGGTTTATTGTCTTGGTGGCCCTAAAGAGGGCCGTTGGGTTTTATTGGGTCGGAACCTAGCCACTGCGGAACCTCAGGTCCTAGCGTCTGCAAAAAAAGCGTTGCCTAAAAAATATTCCCTGCTCAAAAAAGGGATAAACAACTGATAAATCAAGGATAAAAAGATTCTGAACTCATAAATACATAAGGAAATATTTCTCAACTTATTACCTTCGCGTGATGAACCAACTGCAGCGACTACTGGACGATCGATTAAATCGGCTATTCCGTCGTTGGACCATCATTCATACACCCAGTCGAATGGCATCGAGTGAATGAAAGTTTTTAACATTAGCAATTAGAATATATTCATATGCTTATAACCGAACATCTCAAATAAAAAGAAAATGTCACAAAACGATTCCTATCCTTTTGAATAGTTGTTTGACTGGCCACAGATAGAGACAACATATTTATCTAGAACCCGAGGTCCCCCGCCGCTGTCCACATAGACATGGTAGTCTGACGGTACGGATGCCGGGTTCACCCGGAACCGGGATAGGATTTCTCCTTGGGTTATCAGCCCATTCTCCCGGACACACTGCATTCGCACACCTACAGGGAGCCAGAAAATGCACTGTCTCTATCTGCGACCCGATTAACAACGCAACAACACTTAGGAATCATTCCGTGAACTAAGGTCAAAAAAAGGAAAAAAATAATATATAAGGAAATATTTATCAACTTATTACCTTTCCTCGATGAACCAATTGCTGCGTTAATTCGAATCGTCCATTCCGTTGTTGATCCATCATCCCTTTTCCCGATCGAATGCCATAGAGTGCATGAAAGTCGTTAATATTAGCAGTTGGAATATATCTGTACGCTTGGAATATATCTATACGAATATATCTATACCTCCCATTCGGATGGATTTCTTAAAGTCATCAAGTAACTTATTAGCATTTATGACAGACAATAACTGCACTGGCAAGGGAAGTAGGGATTGCATCATAGAATTGTATGAATGCCATCATGACACTAGCTAATAGATAAGCTTCGGCGAGTAACCACAAACACCTGAGAGATTTCCCCTTATAATGCATTTAGCGACATTCAAAATGAGTGAAATGATTTCATGTGTGCAGCCAATGGTCAGCCCGATAACAATTCCCCCTGTTAAGGGAAAGAGCGCACGGTGGGTCCGGGAACCCCCGTTACCTGAGCAAATGCCCGGAGGCACTACTCAGGCCAACTTACACGCATTCCCTATCCCCGGTCAAATCGGCGCCTTTCCCGGGCCGGGAACGCCCATGATATGTTCAGAAGAATGAATGCTAGCGATACTCGGGTAAATATCGCTTGCATATTTTTAGTTGTTTCTCCCCGATTCGCCAAGACTGCCGGTAGGCGGGGAACGCCTGTCGCATTTACCTAAACCTAGCCCCTCTTGTCGGCAGCTCGACAGGTTGGGAACACCCATGCAACCAAAATATGCTTTTTAAGAATGACCATTGGCTACATGCAATCTATCATTGCAACGTCAGTCTAACTGTCACTAAATAACACTACGAGGGAGGTCTTCGAGTCACCCATACAGCAACTCGACTCTACAGAATGAGTGGTCCAGGCGAACTTTCCAGACCTACCGCTAACTTCATGGGGCGATTCATACCCTACGTTTGTGGAACTCACTTTTATCGGGATGGTTTTTTTCACATGCCAGTGCAGCTGTTCGAAAGAAAATTAAAGAACCCGTAACGCTTCTCCTCCCATTTCGTGGGCCTTTTCACCTATTTGATGGAACTAAGGTCGAAAAAAAGGAATACAATAAGAAAAAGATGAAGTAGCAAATTAACTAGCCTGTATTATGGATGATACTTGTTCGCCGCGGTAGGTCGTGACCACCTCCATCGTCGGCCCGACCACCAAATTCCATCGTCCAGGCGAACCATCGAGGAACTGAAACATACGTAATAGTTGGAAATGAGGATATATCAGAGCATGTAATAAAAAGCGCATTAGACATGCCGAGAAATTCGTCAACAACGAAGAGAAACGAAAACATTTCAATCATCTCACTAAACCAATTTTTTACTAAGAAACGCAACATTCTTAGAAAGCTTTCATCAAAAACCTGAAGAACCTAACCTACTGTCAGCATCATTATCGTTCCATCGAATGAGGAACATTACTGAAAAGCAGATTTGCTGAATTCATCTGCGATACTCACAATTAATCGAATAACTTATGTCCTAGTTAAAAAGAACAAGAAATGACGATAAAATGCAAATTTATCGCTGATAAAGTAACTTTTCAGGAGAGAGCTCAATTATACTTCATGAATATGCTAAATCCGTCAATTTGACGACACTTGCGCAATTAACGTGATATTTTAATCACATAATTAGAATTAATTAGTCTATATAACGAAAAAAGTTGAGTATGTGAACCTGAACTGAACGAACCAATAGTTCATAGTGAAAAGAATCGCTTCGGAATCGCTGTGTTTAGTTTGCAGCGGTATACTGTAGTGTGAGACTGAAGGCAAACATGGTTCATGCAAAATGGTTGCTTTGAAAAGCGTGTGAGCATCAAGAATAATGTTCACCTGGGCCAATCGCTTGATTCACCAACTCGATCCACAAAGACGATCGCCTCAGGATTGATCTTTTGGTTGATTCTATTTTTACCGCAATCTCGAACTTTTCAGAAGTTCCTGTACGTTGCCGTAGACGTTACAGTAATGCTATGTCAGCAGCCAATCAAGTGCTTCCTCCAATCAGTTCTCACACTACCGTATCCATTCTCTTCTCTCAACACTAAATTGCCATTGGCTATTAATAAGCAAGGATAAAACATGCAGAAACCGCCCTCTGGTACCCCTGTGATCCACACAAGGACATACAGGATGTTAATATAATTGAAAATGTTCAAAGAAGATACACCCGTTACATCTTCAAGAGAAATTGTGGAGATTTACGTGATGTACCTAAATACCAAGAGAGACCAACAATATTAGGATTAGAAAGTTTAGAACTGCGACGATTTTATACTGACCTTTGCCCTATAACATCATGCCCTATAACATCATTCTTGAACCCGCCATAATAATTCTTTTAAACTCACTGTTAAGCGCTGCAAACTAAACATTGCTAAATTCTCCTTCGCAAACAGAGTCGTCAAAGCCTGGAATTTACTCCCCCAAAATATTGCAACCTCCAAATCGCTTCAAACATTCAGATGTAGACTGCGATCTATCCCACCTGAAGAAATCGGGTTTATGTCGTTGATAAAATTCTAAGAAGCAATTAACATGATTGAATTCAAATGTGGATTAACTTCATTCCCTTATTATTATTATTTATTCCTGTACATATGAGGTATGCTGTTAAATTGTACAAAACTTTTCCTTTTTTATATTTCATGTTGTTATCATAAATTGTACAACGAAAATATTTCATGTTATTATTATAATATGTTAAAACCGCGATATTGTAATCTCACAGCCACTGTACAATAATATATTTAAACTGTTATTCTCCTTTGCCTGTTTTAAAATCATTTCCTCTTCCTCAACAATAGTTGGGGTAGTATATTTGCCAGATAGTATTAAACTGTATTATACTACTTTATACGTATTGACATGCGAATAAAATATTATTATTATTGAACCACTTGATTTGTGGCATTCCGTTGCCTCTGATGCTTTCAATTCACGTGGGATCATATATCGTGTTAAGCGAGCTTGCATGATAACTCAAGGTGTCTGAAGCGTTCGAAAGCTGTGAATCTTTGGATTTCCCCATTCAGCTACAAGAACTTACTAGTTCTACCACTGTAGTCATGAAAGACGATTGAAAATAGCACCATGCCTAAGTGTCTCATTCATAAATATAAGCGTTCATTCATATTCTCATTCATTCACATTCTCATTCATAAAATAATAATGTCGCGACGAAACGCAAACGACATGAATCGTCAGGAGGATGAAAGTGATTTTTGAACGAAATTGCTCTATGAATTAAGTGCTTTTGCTTTGTACATTAACTGTTTAAGGATAGGATATGATAGATGTATAAGGATATAAGATCCGCATGATGAAATGGAACATTGGTATGTAATACAGGATGACAATCATCTTATCCCTTTGTGTTTGGACGATCACCTTACACTGCATTATTGGTTTGCATGATGATGATATGTAACTTTCGTGTGTACTGCTTGCATGACTTTATCCCGTTGTGCTTGTGTGCCATTAATCATGTGTTTCGATAATATTGTGCAACGTTATTGATAATGAGCGCCGAAAGTCTGTTTCATTTCAAGTTATTAATATAAATGTAGTTATCATTCACGCCGTTTTTATTTCAGAATCATCCATCAACTAACAAAAATTTATTACAGTCAATCGACTGTAACAACAAATCGATTAAAAATATTGACGAAGTTTTGGGAATTTGACACGATTACATTGGAAAAAAAATACATCGATTCGACAGGTCAAGAAAAAAGGTTTCTAAGTCATTGGAATCGATTGTAATAAATTTTTCGAAACTTATTCATGCAACTTCCTCAATATTGTTGTGCATTTTGAGTTTTTCAGTTGCTTGGTACGCGCTTTTCCAGTGCTTCTTCGTCAGCACGTGCTATCTGTTGTTGCAAGCTTTGAGAATGATTCTGTCCTTATGACATCCAACTAATGGCTTCTGTCAAGCTTTGCACATTTAATTCCCTTCCAGTAAATACCGAAGGAATACAGATAAGAAAACGGAAGTATGAATATGATTCGCACAAAAGTAATATCTGAGGGCAAGTTGGTCAGGATTCGCCAAATCGCTGGTTTGGTATCGTTGGCATTGAAAACGTAATTGATTTGTAACAATCTGCTTGAAAAATCTGCACAGTACAGATTCATTGGAAAATTATGAATGAGAGCGTATCAGTGATGTCGCCGAAGTGAATGAGAAAACTACAACGGCACAGTGGAACTGTAATGCATGAAGTTACTTTAGGAATGAAGGTGATGAGAGAGCATGGAAATTAAACGTAGGATTCATTGAGAGACTGTTGAAGGAGGAATGTATATAGAAGTATGAAAAGCGTGCATGCCTCCTGAAAAGATGCTTTCAGCAGAAGCCATTCTCCTGTGCTCTATTCACCCCACTGATTCCATCATCGTTTTACGTCCAATTCCTATGATGTCTCATTACACTCATTTCTAACCTTGCCAGTCGTATTACAATCCCATTATGTACAAGGTACTTTTTTCATTCACTGCAGACGTATCACTGATTCACTCTCATTCATATTTATCTTCTGAATCTTCACTCCATCCATCTATTCATATTGCATTCACGCTACGATCGTATTTACAACAGAATTGATGTGTGCAGAATGAGATGCCACACAACGAAACGACTGTTCAGGTGCAGGAAATTCATTGCAACCGTTAAGTTAACAGTGAGATATAATGAAATCTGGGTTTCTCGTTGAAATCTTCAATGTTCCCCCTTATTTACAAGAAGCGAGAAGGAGGTAACAGCAGTGATTAAAATCACATCCATGCTAAACCACGTTGTTGGCACCACTCAAAGCCCCTACTGATCAATGAATATGAATGATGAGTGAGACTGCGCCAATTGAAAGACATCTAAAAAAATCGCTGTAACTCCTCAGCTAAGCAAAATCGCTCTACAAAATAAATGTATTTCCGAATCTAGAGATCGAGTTGGATCGAACGATGCAAAAAAATTCATGTGTTACTAGGTAAACTTGAGCTTACGGTAGCCTTGAACATGCCACCCGCGATAGCATTAATAAAATATATATAACTCTTCAACTAAGCCAAACTGGTCCGGAAAATTTATAATATCCTAGATGTAGAGGTTCTGCTGGATCGAACGGTGAAAAGAAATTCGCATGTTTCAGGGAAAACCTGAGAAGACGGTTAGCTCGAAGATCGCAATCCGCGTTTTGCTATTATGAACGTGTTGATTGCTCAATAGTGATCAATGTATGTGAATGATGAGCGCGACTGCGCCAATTGAAATAGATCTTAAAAAATTGCTATATCTCCTCAACTAAGCAAAATCGCTCAACAAAATATATGTTTTTTCGAATGTAGAGATCGAGCTGGATCGAACGATGCAAAAAAGTTCCTATTTTACGGGGCAAACTTGAGCTTACGGTAGCCTTGAACATGCCACCCGCGATAGTATTAATAAAATACCTATAACTCCTAAACTAAGCCAAACTGCTCTGTACAATTTAGAATATTCTAAATCTGGTGGTTCTACTGGGTGGAACGGTGAAAAGATTTTCGCGTGTTTCCGGGCAAACCTGAGAAGACGGTTAGCTCGAAGATCGCAATCCGCCTTTTGCTATATTAACGTACTGATTGCTCAGTAGTGATCAATGTATATGAATGATGAGCGCGACTGCGCCAATTGAAATAGATCTAAAAAAAATTGCTGTAACTCCTCAGCTAACCAAAATCGCTCCACAAAATATATACTTTTCTGAATCCAGAGATCCAGTTGGATCAAATGATGCAAAAAAAATCAGGTGTTACCGGGTAAGCTTGAGCTTACGGTAGCGTTGAACATGCCACCCGAGAGAGTATTAATAAAATACTTATAACTCCTCAACTAAGCCAAATTGGTCTGGAAAATTTATAATATTCTAGGTGTAGAGGTTCTACTGGATCGAACGGTGAAAAGGTTTTCGCGTGTTTCCGGATAAACCTGAGAAGACGGTTAGCTCGAAGATCGCAATCCGCCTTTTGCTAATGTGAACGTGTTGATTGCTGTATGGTGATGAATTTGTATGAATGAGCGCGACTGCACCATCTCCTCAGGAAAGCAAAATTGCTCAACGAAACGTATGTTTTTCTGAATGTGGACGTTCCGCTTTGTCGGATGGTGTAAAGAAGCGCATGTGTTCGTGGGCATACCTTAGAATACGGTGGTCCTGAAGATGGCAACTTAGATATTGCTATGGTAACATATAGATTGATGTATAGCGATCAATGTGTAATATCAGTATAATGGCCGTGCACGTATGTCGCGTATATGTTCTATTGCGATTCACCAACGAGAGAATGGGTTTACATAAGAGTAATGTAAACCAAACGGTTTATTATTCATGATCCACAGGTGAAGCAATCGAACTTCGTGTTTTCACATACATTTTAGATTTCCTTTGAAGTGCATTAACAAATGAAGGAACTACTACACGAGTTCACTCAAAAAAGTGTAATACTCTCTCCGGGAAGGCCATAAATAATGCCAGAATCATAATAGTAACCGTAAATGCTTTATTTTACTTCAATCAAAATACAACGTAACCAAATAAATGATATCAAACAAACACTCACAACATCACATACACGCAATTGAGTACAGCTTATGTGATAAGTCACTTTGCAATTTAGATCAATGGTGTTTTTGTGATTTACTTTCATTCACATAAACATCAGGCTGACCGAATCTCGGTTAATCCATACATATGAAATAAATATGTCAATATTCAACTATTAATCAATGAAAAACAGCGCAGATTAATTGGACATTTTTTGGAGTTGCTTCATGAATTCGTATCGATCGTGATCACCTAATAAACTCATCATTTGAGCAGCACGTTCGGCAAGTTGCCGATTGACCCGCTGCTGTAAACGATTCATGAACAGCTGCACATCCGTCGGTTCCATACGACTGAAACTTGATTCGAGTTCGTTTACTATTGTTGAGTCCATACATTTCGGACCGTCCAATGCAAAAACACTGAAAGTATTATGAATTTTTTGAATAGTTCATTACCAGCGACAGCAACATGAATGGATGAGCACCTGTCAAGAACCGAATTAGATCAGGACTGAATATTACTGTACAGACAAGGTCTGAACATAAAGCTAAGACTGAACATTAGTCTGAGCCCAAATGTCAACCTAATGCAAACCCTAAGCTCAGCCTAATTCAGTTCACATTTTTGAGTGCTCAACATTTTTACGTTAACTCTCATGAATGAACAACATTCCAACAAAGTTGTTATCGCAGACTGCTCAAGAAGAGGTCACGATAACATCTGTTTGCAATTAAATTTGTGGTAAACATCGTTTGAACTCTGAAAAGTTGTCGAAATTATTCTACGTTGAAGGTGGTATTATTTACTGAGATGCAATCTCAATTAGATATTTCGCCCTTTTCTGCTCTCAGGAAAGCGTATTGCTGACAACTAACAACTGACAAACTGGAAGGAACAATTTTCTTTTTTTTGTTTTTATGTTTTTTCATGTCTTTATGTTTAACGAAATCCTTATGTTTAACAACTCGTGCCTAATTCAAGTTTTTCGATGAATAGTTTGTTTGGAATTGAAACAAAAAATGGATGACCAGACAGACCTTTGGTCAGCTTGAAGTGATGGAGGATCGACAACACCTTCAGACGGTGATATAAAAGCAGTAGCAGAGACAGATCGATTGATTAGTTGATTTGGATCGTTAGGTGAATCTTGTGATTGATTATGGATGGACGATGAGGATTGCGATGTTGGCTCATGATTGATTGCTGAATAGTCGTCCTGATCGAACAGTAACATCTTGATGTGTTGGTTCACCACCGAATCTGCACTTGAAGATGCACCAGCACAATCGCGTAATCCCTCCCTCAATCGCTCGTTCAATCCTGCTGCTGAATACGATCCGTCTTCATTCACCAATGCGATCGCATTTGCTGTCGCAGTTGCTCGCACGTTCAAATGATCCAAATTGAAACCCTTAAATGCACGCTTTTGATTCTTCTCATTACCTCTTTATTTATTTCCCACTCCGTAATGAATGCACGCCTATTTGGATGTTGGTTGACCAGACTGCATTCATTTATTTGCCTTCATACGGAATACCATTTTACTGGTTTCTACAATGCTCATTTCTCTTTAATGATGTCGTTAGTCGTCTCATTTCTCATTCTTCCTACCCAGCCCAATCACTTTCATCCTTACCAACTATGACCTCTTAGTAGAACAACTGAAATTAATTCACGAGCGCCAGAAAACCGAAAACTGAACTGCGCAGAAATGAAGCAGTGATTAATTAGATCGAATGATTTAAATGATTAATGATTTAAACAAATTCCTGAACATTGAAGTATTAATAACCTCAAAAATATTTGACTCATTGTCCAACTGATTCGCTTCACCGACAATCTCACAGTCTTCGTCTGATTCGTTGAATTCGTCATCACCTTCGAATGGTTCCAGCATTAACTTGTGTACATCGTCAACGATATAACACATACATGATCATTGATAATTGATGTAATCACTGATAATTAAGCTATCACATTTTATCAGATCATACCACTGTTAACTTAAACATCATATTATTATGCCTTTAATATGGTTCACATCATAAACTATTGTATATTGTATTCGAGCACACAGATAATACACTGCAGTTGTCAGGTATTCTTTGTTTCATATTGCATATCAAATTATGATAAATCGGAACAATAGCTCTTCCGACCTCAACAGATATGTTAAGAACGTTCGTATTACCAGATTCAACCAATAGAAACTCACATTGCTGTAAGAATTTACTGGCTCTTTGAAGGAACCATGTAGCCGCAGGCATGCTACCCTTCCAGTTCTCCTCGTGCCTCGTCTCATCGATCACCTTCCAAACTTCACGCATCAAATCATCTTTCAGCGAGAACGTCTCAAAGATGTGAACCAACTTGGCTCGTTTTTTACGATAAATGAATTTTGCACGCATGATACGTTGTCGTTGGCGTGCTGCTTCGGCCAGTTTACGAGTTATCTCGATTGTGAGCGATGCGTCCGAGCGCAGAGCTTTCGGCACCAATGAGATGATGTCCAGTGACGATATCGCTTCCGGATATGAGGCTGTCAATCCCAAACTTTGGATACATCGTTTACGATATCCAGTCTGCAGATGACTCTTCTTCTCACTGCTGAATACTTCTTTGTAGGCGGCTCGTATGGCCTCTGAAAACATCACACTGTGTGTTAGTGGCGGTAGTGAGTGCTTTCCACATGCGGGATTGGGATTAGATTTCCTTCGGAGCTGAACGAATGATTTGTATTTGAATTTAGAATTACCACCTTCTGAGACTACAGACGCCAGCAGCATGAGCACATTAATGCAGACCTGGCTTTGGGGGAATCTTTTACTATCAAAATGAAATGATATTCGCTAAAGGTCTCCTTCCTATTGTGAAGAAAGAATATTCAAAAGATGAAACAGAGAAGTAAAAGAAACGTCTTGAGATGAAGCATCAAGAAGAAGTGTACGAATATCAACACTCCATCAGTATCTCTCAAAAACTTCACTTCGGCCAGGTGAACGAAACATCAAGAGGTGATAGTCAATGGAACGCATCGAATTTAGCTTCATTTCTGCTTATGCAAGTTGTTATATCTCTCGTTGCAAGCAGATTTTATATGCTGCCATTGATACACTGGCCAAACAACGTTTGAGCAGTACAAGCAATGCACACAGCTATGCACACACATATTATATTGTGAGCTGAGAACAGCGAACATTTTATAAACTGCATAAGCACAACGATATTTAGGACATATCAACCTACCCATTGTAATCAAGGAATATTATCAATCGTAAGAAAATGTTTTTTTTTTCAGTGACGAACAGGTTAAACTGTGATGATCATTTACGAACGAATGAACGCATTTGAATTACCTGGAGATTCGGTAATTTGCACTGCTGCTTCTTCCGGTTTTTTAGTCTTTATCTGTGGTTTCGAACGTTTCGATGAATCCGCTTGATGAGGATCGTAACTAGAGCGTTTCATCTTTATTTGCTCTTCTCAAACAGCACTTCTTCAATCTTCAATAATGTTTCCATCTCCATCAGAACTCGAGAATTTTTTTAAAAATCGCAATTCAACGTTCAGATTCGAATTACGACGACATTCAACAGTCAACCTTCGCAACATGGAAATTGAATTTTTTTAGTTAGAGGCTAGGGAAAATTTTGAAAGTGCTGTGGAAATTAAATGTTATACGGAAAATACATTATTATCTGTTCGCAAATGCTATCGTCTAAAAAAACTGGTCATTCATCTCAAATCTAAATGAATTGATGATTTCATCAAATTTCTCTAAACGACTCCAAGCCAACTAGGTGACAAGCTGAATAGGCTATTGTAAAACAGTAACACATCATTGTACAAGATTAACTCTAAAAAAATCAAAGTTGAGTTCATTCACTGAAACACAACACGACTACTCTTCGCTGGGCGAATCACCGTCGTATTGTAAAATTTACACATCAATTTTATCACACAATTTCGATTTCTCGCATTATAATTGTCAAGTGGTTGTCTTTGGAGGTGAAACGTCAAAATTTTCAATTTTGTTACTGTTAATGAAATTCTCCAACTGATTTAAGGAAGTGATAGCAAAGTACATAGCAAAATGAAGACTGATTTTGTTCATCATAGGGCAAGATGACAAGTATCCTTTGAATGGAAAGGCCATAGGTGACTGCTGCGACTCGAAAATCTTTCCTCTCTCGTGCATGGATGTACTCTCCTTTTGGTGATCTATGCGTTGCAGTTGTAAGCTTTGTTTGTGATGATAACGCAGAATGGGAAACGAGATTCCCACAAGGGCTATCTTGTTTCCTTGTGGACAAATACAACAGTGAGAAGACAACAATTCATAATTCCTTCCTCTCTCCAACTCTTTTGGTTCAATCTTCTTGCAGAGAATGTCATTGAACAAGTAATTTACTGTAATTCTCTATCCCACTAATAAAGAACGGATGTTGATAAAAAACTCTTGGTCTTTAAGTTCACAACGCCTTCAGTCTCTTATCAAAATTCCCCAGTTCCTCACTTCCATACTTATTTACATCGCTCGACCCATTGATATTTAACTAAATATTTTGAAGGAGAGCAGTTGTGAACGAACAGCAGAAATACTTGGACTTGAATTGGGCTTCGATCACTTTAGTGGTTCGAAGACCGTAGGAGAAAACTGAGATGAACAGAATGGAATTTAATTTCAGAGTCAAGTTGAAACTAAGGCTCATTCAGGCTCTAAAACTTTTGCATTTTGAGTGAACGTGAATGATGATAGAACATCTCTTCAACATCTGATTTTCCATAGGTTATCAAAATCGAAACGTTCTACAGATGACGATCACTTCTGACCACAAGCTTTAGAACGATGCGCTTTCAATTCAGACGCATTTGATCATATCAGCATCGATGTTTCGGCGTGTGTGACGCCGTCATATTTGCTGATCTGATCGCAAATTACGAATGATACAAGCGTGGTACTGCTCTTCAATTCATACACTTTGGAGACGCACATTTGCATAATACCATTCGTACAAGCAAATCATATCATACCATTCATACGCAAAGCACACAATAGATGAAAAATTGAAATTATTGCAGAACTGCAGACCGTGGAAAAACGTTATAATTTGGTAAATTGGTCGCTGATCATCCCTCAAAACCTTCAAACCATCTGATTACTTGCCTCTTGAGATGTTCAAGTGAAAAGATATGGAATAAGATTGAGTAATGTAGTGAAGAGATAGATCTAGTTGGATGATGACGATTGAGTGATGTCTGCTGATGATGGTTCGCTAGTATGAGTGGTTTGGGTCTATAGCACGGTTTCTGACAGCATATAATAGTGGTATATGGTTGGTTGTTGTGTTGATCGGTATTAAATGCGATGTGCTGTTGGTGTACACACCATCCACCCATCTAAATATTAACAGCAGTCAGTACCTAACGAACATTGCTCATCTTGTATTGGTTATATGCTATAATATTTCTCATGATGGTTTAATTTCTTGAACGTCCCTCTCATCTCATACCAATCCTGGTGGATAACACTATTCATTTGGATACTTTCAACGTCTGTCAATCTATTCAACCATTGCCAACGGTAATCAATGGTTGCTGGTGCGATGCGATGCGATGCGATGGTGTTGTGGTCGCCGCATATCATTTGGATTGTATAATAAATACCTTGTGATATGTAGTAGTAGTCAGTAGTCATAAATTGAGCAAAGCAATGCACATCAAACACCTAAGAAATTAGCTTCGCTATTGTTATCACACAGCCCATTATTAAACAAACATTATTAACGTAATCATCTATTTATGTTAGATATAGTGTTGGCTTTATTACAGTTTATCAGTCGATTTACGAACAGGCGATTATGTTCACATACACATACACTTCATATAATCACAATCACTTTCGATTTTTTCTGTGCTAACAGTGTTCGAACAATATTTTTCGTTTCTATTGTCAAATGGAAATCACTATCTTTTGAAGATAAGAATTCACGCAGACGCAGAAATGAGGGTATTTACGTGAACTGAAACTTAGCTTGGCGTGATCAGTGTGCACTGATGTGACTAAAAGCGGTAAGTGGATGGCAAATAATATTTTGCTCAGTTCGAATTGCAGTTATATGAACCGCTCAATCAAAAAGCCTTTATGCCCTATTGTAGAGCTATTTCGGAATACTTACTTCTCTCAGGTTTGGTCCCCAGCTAACAAAAGCAGATATCGGAGTGATTGAAAAAATGCAACGACGATTCACTGAACTAAACTTTTACATGACCTTCCCAGTTCTTGTACGATCAAATGATTAAAATATACAACTTGCAACATATTTGTTTTTATTTATGCTTCTGCACAGTTCACAACTTTCTTGGTATTCCTTTCAGTTGCATCGTTTCAGTGACAAATTTTGCCTCCCTTTCAAAGTGTTATCCATTACAACTTCAAAATAAACAATCAGATAAAAATTCCGAACTCAGTTCCTTTCCATAACAACTTAACACACGAATTTATTCCAGCAGGTCAGTGCTCGTTTCAAAAACCGATTAAACAGTTATGATGATCTTAGTTAAATCGACATAGTTGATTTTTTAAAAATATTATCGTATTTGGTTTTATTTTCGTGTTCATAATGATAATATTTCTTCCGATGTTGAATGTTTCAGAAGCGTTGTGAATATTAACGTTAGTTTGTATCCAAGTGAGTGATTGTAAATAAAGTTTTGAGTTTCGAAACGCATGACTAGCAAATATATCTAGTCACTGCATAACAATTGGGTAAATTAGAAATCAAAAGACTTCTTCGATTTTTTTCTATTTGCTTTGAAATCCATCAAAACAGTTGTGCTCGTATTCCCAAGCAATGCATATTTATGGCATTACTGTATGAAAACAGTGGACGTATAGATTCTTGAAGAATTTTACAAACAACAATCTGAATCACATCAACATCATTAGTAATCAAGTAAGTTACACAAAATTCATTCAACAGAAGCATTTACTGCTTTGATTAAAAGAAGGTTATATGTATAAAATCAATGACAGATACTTCGGTTAACCATCAGAAACGACTGTAAATCACAGAAAACAATAAATGCATCATCATTCTATTACTGAGTATCACAGAAATGGACAGATTCAAAGGTTTAGTAAACGTGAACATTGTGGATAAGTGAACTGTATAATGAAAGTGTAAAGTGAAAGTATAAAAGGTATATAAATAAAGTATATAAATACTGTAAAAATGACCTGTATAATGAACCACTGAAGAGAGACGGCATCAATATCAAATAATAAACACAAAACACAAAAGTAACACTGGTAAAAAGAAACCAATTCGAGAGTCTTGTTAGCAATAAGATCCGTTCGATGAGGATAGTTCAACAAAATAATTCAATTAACAGAATTAATGTAACTCGCGGATGTATCCGCCGATTCAATCGCCACTGAATAAATGAATATTGAGAAGGAAAAATTCAGAATTTGGATCGCGACAAATGCACACATCAAAAATTCCACTTCGCATTATGTTGAACGCTTTTTGTAGTTCAGCAACAGTCTGAGAGATGGATATCCGAGGAGAAATGTTTGTGCATACCACTTTCCAATGCAAGTCGGTGACAGATCGGAACGTTGCGCAAGTCGTTTCGCATAGAGTGCCTCACCCATATGTGCCATAAACATTAACACATTCAATATGAGCATCACTCTCGGATGATTTGTTCCCAGGTAATGCGCTAAAACACCTACGTAACTCATATATTTCAACGGAAGCCAGTCAACATTATACCAAGTCACCTGAAAAAAAACAATCTTGTGGGAATCTAGAGACAGCGTGACACTGTGAAATCTTCATTGAGCTTATCAATATCAGAAAATGTGCAATGAAATTGCCAGTAAACGCATCTTGCGTTACATCCGATTGATTGCCACTTCTGAACTGACGTAAACCAAAAGCAAAGTGTCATAAATTCTTTAAAAGACACCATCAATAAGTAAACGGGTAAAATAATATCAATCATCAAGAAAACTGTGTTTTGTGTGAAGATATAATGTGTTCACAAGAAATCAAATAACAGTCAACGTTAGAATCAAACGATATTCAACAAATGGAACTTCAAGAGCTTGTTGGGAATGTACAAATACTGCAGTATTTTCAGACTTGGCAAGATGTTCGCTTAATTTGAAGCAGTTCTGATTCTACTTCTAAGCAAAATGGATACAAATGACAGTTCTATCTCTAGAATTGAAACAAACAACCATAAAATAGCAAAATAAAAACTTACAAAATTGAGTAACATTCCAGCCGGTATGATGATAAACCATACGATATGAGGAGAACGAAAGTAATTATCCATCGTTCACTGGATATTCGAGACAGATCGAAATTGACGGATTTTTTTTTGTAAACCTGAAAAATAGTCGTCAAAAAATGATGACGAAGAGCTCACGTATGAGGATGTAATTTCAATGCTATGAGATGGAAAGAATGATTTCCATCGAGCTAGATTCGGTTGTGGGGCCCAATTCTTATCGAGACAATTGCCGAACGAAAGGACTAGCAAAAACCTGCTAACAAGCAAAATAATAACACATAACTGGAAAATGTAATGAACATTTTTTATATACACTTAGTACGTCATTAGACACATTGATATTGCCTCAGTTTCGCATAATCGTTGACGATTCGACAAGAAGCGATACAATCAACGATTCATAAACACTAGCACAGTCTGGAAATGGCTTAAGATGTATTCAAAAATGGGGAAGTACCTTAAAATACATGAACAAAGGAACAAACAATGCGAAGTTGGCTCAGTATCAGAATTGGCAACTTCACACTGCACAACAAATCGGCTCCCTTTCAAAAGCGGGAATTTCAAATTTTCTAGAAGCAACCGGCACAGACCACCCCACCTGACCGTTTTTTGGGGCCCACTGACCGCTAGACGGGTGCCGAAGTGCCGTTTCGCGACCAGGGGCCCAGAAAAGAAAAGCCTAACTTCCAGTTGAACGAATCTTCGGGTAGAAGACGCCTTGTCAACCCTGACCAGTCCGAGCCAACAAGCCATTTACTACCCAAAGCACCAGAGCGAGGGCTGTCATTCGATCAGCACAAACACTTCTCTAAACCCGCCCAACTTTCGCGAAGACACTGACAGCCTCGACATCTGGTTGCAACTGGAAATCAGGTGGATACCGCCTAGCTAGTGAATGCCTCGCCGTTACTAATGACTCAAATTCCATTGTGCGAAAAATAACGTTTGATTGATTCGTCCGTAAACAGTGCATAACCCTACGCATGCGACAATCATTCACTAGCCAGACAGCACCGATTGAAAGAGCTCTTATAACCACACGCAGGTGGCCGGAAGACGAAGTTCCTCAAGAGCTCTTTCAAAAATGAAAAACAACAATAACAATAAACAAACAACAACAACAAAAATAAACGAAACATAACAACACCCCCCTCCCCAAAACTTTTACGCTTCACACATAATTCCCATCGAAAATGAAAATACAAAAAAAAGTACAACATATAACACATATCGCATCACAGTATATAACATATATCACATCAAATCATGGGACATATAACAAATATTACAGCATCAACGATAAAACAGACATCACGACATCACTTCATTACGATAACTGATCCGTCGTCATAACCGCAAACTGACGAATTCGATTTACGCCACGCGTTATCGTAAAGTAGGACAATACTCTGGAGCAATAAAGTTGTCATCTTCACATAAAATCACAGAACAATATTTCTAACAATTATAGCATATGATTTATTCGCAATGAATCCAACGAAACACATGCAATTATCCTAAATGACTGAGTTCGGTTACCCAATCTGTAACTGCGTTCGAAACAAAAAAACTAATGAAGGATAAACAAAGAATGCGGGAGGCATAGATTCATTGCACAGCAAGCATTTGGAAGAAAATTTATATATGAAAAGTTTTACTATAGCAAATGAAAAAAGCCATGCAAATTTTGACAAACTCATCCAGTTCATGAAATTAAAAGCCCCTGAATATTCTGATTTTATAAAGCAGGAATATTCTGTTGAAAGCGGCTCGAGAAAGAGGCGATAGGTTGAGAAGGAAATGAACAAAGTTTGGTTTATTAGCTTGATGGCTCTAAAGAGAGCCGTTGGGTTAAGTTGGCTCTAAAGAGAGCCGTTGGGTTTCACTGGCTCAAAAGAGAGCCATTACAGAACCTGACACTCTAGTGTCTACAAAAAAGTGTTGCCTAAAGAACATTCTCTGCCGAAAAAAAGAAAGAAATGTTGGGTAAACAACTAATAAATAAAGATAGAATTCATAAACTTCAACATCAATATATTACCTTCCCGTGATGAACCATTTGCTGTGACTTCTCAACGGTTGATTCGAAACGGCCGTTCGTTGTTGAACCACCATCCACATCCCCAATCGAATCCAATCGAGTGAATGAAAGTTGTTATATATATATATATATATATATATATATATATATATATATATATATATATATATATATATATATATATATATAATATAAATATATAACAATACAATATAATAAACTGAATACTATTAAGTATAGGAAAAAAGAAGAAAATGGTCACAAAATGATTCTTATTCTCTTGATTAGTTGCTTGATTGGCCAGAGACACAGATATCACACCTCTATAACACCCGAGGTCCCCCGCCGCTGTCCATGAAAACATGGAAGTTTGACGGTACGAATGCCGGGTTCACCCGGTACCGGGATAGGATTTCTCCTTGGGTTATCAGCCCATTCTCCCGGCCGCACTGCATCCGAACACCTACAAGAGTGCTAGGAAATGCAATGCCTGTGCCTCTGATCCAACTATGAATTGATGGATCAATATGCATGAACCATTCAGTGACCATTCCCACCCATTTTGTAAAGCCAAGGACCACGGAAAAAGTTATGAAACAAGAAAAAAGATGGAGTGGTAATACAACTAGCCTTTGCGAAAACGTGCATGGCCGTTGTTCCTTGCGAAAATTCGGTGATTTCGTGATTGTTTAGCCGGACCATTGAGCAGCTGAAACTTATATAACAGCTGTAGGTAATAAACCATTAGATTATATTCCATAAACGCATTCTGCAGGCCGATAAATACATCAACAATGAAGAAGAACGAAAATACTTCAACCTTCTCACTACACCAATTTTCTACTAAAAAATGCAACATTCTCAAGAATCTTTCATTAAGGTTATAAAGAAAATTACTTAATTCAATTATCATCTCATTTAATGAAAAATCATAAACTTGCTGAATGCAAAATCTACGAGATCTAATCACATCATTTGTTAAAAAGTACCCGAAAATGACAAAAAAGCGCAAATATGGCTCTGGTAAAAGCAAACTTTGGGAAAGAGTTTAGGTTCACCTCAAGAATATGCTAAGTTTGTTGATTTCACGCAAATTAAGTACCATTTACACAAATAATTAACGTAATTAACCACACTATTAAAATTAATTAGATTATAATGAAAAGAATCTGGAATAAGAACATGAGCTGAACGAACAGTTAGTTCGTAGCAGAGTCACTTCGGAATCATTGTGTTTAGTTTGCAGCGGTACTTTATAGTGGAAATGAGGGCTGGAATTCATGAGAAAGAACCTCAGTTGTGAATCGCGAATCTCCAAGGAAGTGGATAGTCCTATTGACGAATAGCCTCCAGAACAATGGTTCTCTTGCTCGGGAGCTCACTGCACTCTTCGATGATCTGGCAGACCATCAGATCATCGAAGAGTGCAGTGAGCTCTCTCTCTCCACTGCAAGAATTTATTATTCCCGAGCATTAGTTGTTTCTTATGATTATACAAGAACTTACTATTTCTATGTATAACGTTAAACGAACGAAAGCCCTGTTCGGCCCGGACGAGCTAACGATACTCAGGAAATAGGAGAAAGAAGAGTGCTGCCATGAACTAACCGCATTTACATACCCAAGTGAAAAAACAACCTCATAACGGCGTTCCATCATAACATAACAACTGCACGAAATACTAATTTTCCAACCCATCCATTGCCTCCCCCGGCACCCCGAAATTACCCAAAACGGGTAATTACACCCCCTATGAGAACCACTGGTGTAAGACTTTGGCAGTTCTGGTTGGAACTGTATTCTGTATTTCATGCTGTATAACATGTACATACCGAGATGCTTTGTCTAACTTCTGAAAGCGTGATTGTTTCATGTACACTGCTTTCCGTATGATGGAAAAGTTGATTTCGTGATCAAACTCATCACGTTTATTCAATAACATTCACGAAAAATGTCAGTTTCTTCCGAAAACACAGTTGCACCGCGCATATTCTAAAGCTCGACAGGATTACTTATTGTCAGATAGAGCCTGACCTTACAATTACTTACAAAAAAGATTTATTATGTTGTTGAGTCGACAACCCTCTTTTGACAGTCATCCATCAAGTTAACAAGGAAGGTAGTATGTACGTTCGAATGTCAACAAATTTGATTCTGTCATTTTAAGGGCTTGTAATTTCAATTTTATTCACCACAAAATATATTGTTTCTCACCAACGCTCATTTGTTGAAGTGCTATCAAGATGACGATGCAGAAAAAATAAATAAATTTATGCGTCATTAAGAACAAGAATAAAAGGACAATAATATATTATTAAGAAGAGTGTCCTGCGGGCATCATTAATACGAGATTCACGCAACACGATTATGCAACTAAACCAGTTCTTAGTACGGAGTTTTGGGGCGTTCTTCGAGCCACTTTGCGATATTCGGTAACTTGCGTACGTCATTTACATACTTCTCAATTGTTGGATAGTTTTTGAGAAAATCAGGAATGACTGATTGAATTGTTGCCAAATATTCGGTTATTAAGAGATCGGCCCAACTCAACGAATTCCCGACCACATATCCACTACCAGCTTTGTCCAAAAATTTTTGAAGTGGTGGCATGAACTGCCCTCGTGCTTTGTCGATTGTCTCCATAGTGGACTGAAATAATGAGTGAACACTATTATGGTTAATTGAATAGTATTTAATGATACAAATAAAGAATGTGGATTGATTGATACGAATGAATTTATTGCACATTTACGTGGAGAATTTCTCTGTGCAAAATCACAACAAAATTTTTGAATGTCTTTTGCAAAGTGTGAATTTTTCATGATGGAATGATGTTCATCTACGCATTACACAGTGAACATCAGCGTTTTGCAATTTTTGACGGACGGAGTAAGGCGCATTTCGAAAGAGACATACCGCGTTGACGTTCTCTTTTCGTGCTAATGCTCTCACCGCTTTTATTGTACTTTCGAAGAAGTCTTTGAACGAACTGGCTATTGAATCAATGTAAGCTTCTTCTAACGAACTGTTGCCGGCCAAACCTGCAAGATTGTATCGCGAATTTGGCGAAACATAGATTCTTGACTTACGAATCTCATTCCGCAAATTATCATTATTTACTTAAATACTCGTTTTTGTTAAAGTGCCCTAATTATGGTACTGGGACCGTGTACAACAAACACTCTCGTGGTAACAATTTAAACAACGAGGACATTTCAACTGAAGCTTTAACTTAAGAGTCGGATGAATCACCGGATACATATTACAGCCCGCTGTCTAGCGGACGCCTTTAGTGGTCGTATCTTTTGGCATCATTACGTATGCTGAGTTCTACGAAATCTACGTGAGTGATTTTCAGTAATTCAACTGATGGCAGCAGTACTCTCAAAATTCATAACCTATCAAAAGAAGTTCGTTGAATGAATGAATAATTAGCCTCCTACCGAACGTTCTCGCCAGATATCTGTTGATGGCATAGCTCTCGCCTAGTTGATTGCCATTAAATTCAAGTAGCGGTAAATGTCCAAACGGTGTGGCTAAAAACATTGAATATTCACTTCAATTACCAACGATGCTAAACAATAAAACATTTCTTCACGAATCTATACCACTGCAAGTTCTTCTTTGCAAGCAGTATGAAGTAATTGTAACACGTGAAAGAAGTTCGAGAATCGATTTGTTTTCTCAAATTTGTCAACATTTTCATTGAAGAACTGAACATTGATAGCATTTTTCAAAAGCTCTTTAAACGGCGGTTTGCAAAAGCTCTTTCAACAGCTCTCAACTGCTCTTTAACGGTTTCGTATCATTCGGCGATTTCAAGCAACTTTTTCGGCATGTAAGTTGGCACAAAATTGCAGTCGTGAGCTCGCCTACAGGATCGAACTTCAATACGTTCGTTTTTGATCGAAGGCAAACAAAAAATCGCACTTGGTTTGATTTTTTCCCATTCTTCGTGCGAAATCCGGTTATCTTCATACGGCACTCCGGCTTGTGCGAATATTAATCGTGCACATTCGGCGCGAAATCTTGCATTGAAATAGGTCAGTTTGTATGTCGTATTGCCTCTGAATGAAAACAAAACTTGGTTTCGAATCAGCAATCAGGTAGGTAGGTCTCTCTTCAATGATAAACAGATCAACAGTAATTCCAATTCATTCCCATATCACTTTTTGCAAGGTCACTATAAGCTTGGTCATAACAGTCTGAGCAGTTGAAAACCTAGAAGTTTCGTGTGTAGCACATTACTTCCCCGGCGCAACATTTCAGTGTGCACATTTTGCAATAATGTTAAATCTTGAAAGTTTTCGTTGTTGAATAATCTGAAAGAGAAAAAGACTCACTGCTGCCCATCGTTAGTGGTCTCCGAGTCAGTACCATAAACCAATCCAATGTTACAACAACAGAACGCGACGACGAGTACTAAATGGAATCAATTTATCAGATCAACCTCTATGATCACACGGATATGTGCGATGAAAATTTAAACTATTCAGTTTAGTATATTATCGCTTTAATAACTGTAGCAAATGGTTATTTTTCACTCGCACAATAATGAAACTTTCAGTGAAAATCATCCATAAGTGGTTGGAATCATCAATTTTAGAACCACTTTTGTTCTCCACCAAACCACTTTTGTACATTGTCGGTTGCTGTGTTTGCTAAATTGAACGAAAATTCTCAGTGATCGAACGTCACAGTTATTTTCCGGTCATTAGGGTATGACTGCGTTCGGACGGCAGTCCTTAAATGACACTGACCAGCAAGCGATGATTACCTGTGGCGATGGATTGTAAGAGCATATTTATGCCAGTCAGTTATCGAATCGTATTTTCAAGAGCGACACACTCTGAAAGAATTGTTTCATCAAATAAAACGCCACCACAATGTTCATGGTGGACTCGTTTGATCAGCAAAAAATTCCTTCCAGTACTCAGCACGATGAAAATATCAACATTTTCGACAGTGATTAAATAATGGCAATATTTATAATGATAAAAACATTCATATTGAAAGCAACTCTCGTCAGCGAAATAACAATTACAACAAAGAACTTAATAATGATCATAGTGACAATGATTATACTGGAAACAGCAACAACAGACGTTTTGCTGAATCCATGGTGAGTTGTTCTGTTATAGAACTTATTCTGGGTATGGAGTGCATGAAAGCAGTGCATTAAAAAGTGGATCGTTTGGCGAACACCAAAAAATTGCTTCAAAACGTATAATTCTCAATGAAATGCAAAACGAACACAACGTCCAGACATATTTGATAGTAATTTATGCAGAGCATGCCATTTTATACTTGCGAGCATCATCATTACTACGGCTGTAATTCCATCCGCAATAAAGCCATTATTTATGGATCAAACTTTTCAGATTGAGAATATTCATCATTAAAACGATTGAAATTTGTCACTGAATGAGCACTTTTGCACTTTCCACAACGAATTATCTCCGAACAGCAACAGTTTATTATTGCCGCATGACAACAAAATCATTATTTATAGATGATGGGTTGCGCAACAATATTAACATCATCAACTGGTTGAATTATCTGAATTCATCGATTTAATGAGAAGGTTTACGATCAGATAATCGAACTTGATCGAATATGAACACGTTTGAAAGTGCATAAAACGAGATGAGGATTATGTTGAGCTGAACTGCATTCAGCAGTTGATTGAACTAAAGAATGCGACATTATTATTTGGTGTTTTTGCTGACAAATGCCGATTTACATTTCCACTCATACACAACATACATTAACATTAAAACCGTTATCATGTGCATCTTTTAATTTTCTGGTCTTTATTTGTATGTACACCAATTTATTTACTTGCTGCTCATTTTCCAGTTTAAAATCGTCTTTAGTTCGTTCACAACTGAATGTACAAAGTGGATTGTTTAATGTGATTGTGCTATGGTTCAGTTAATTCAGCGAATTGTCTTTCGAAACATTTGTTGGACTCGATGTGACACTCCCAAAATAAAAGCTTTAGTGTTTTTTGCAGAAATTTTAATTCTGTTTGCTGATTTAAAAATGCAGCAGATAAATAAGACGAACAACAGTCAATGTATGCTTTTTGTCCAAAGAAGTAATTTCTCAAAAACAAGAAATTCGGTATGAGCACAGTACTTTCGTTAATGTACATATACGGAAATTGCAGTAAGTTGAGTGAATGGAGCACCTGTAAGTATATTTAAAATGTTGCACTATTTGAAAGAAAATCGTCATCAAAAGAATCGTCAGCAGCACAAAAAATGGAATTAAGATTGACATACCAACGAAAGGTTTAAAGTATACAATTTAGTGAAGTTTGAAATAATCTTTGAGCAATGTTACAACATTGTTGAACTTATTCCTGCTCGCAACACTGTCAAAAATCAACTGAACAAAGTTTGACGATCATTCAGTGGATGGATGGATCAGTGGTCAGTGCAAGATTAGGCTCGAGGAATATGGTAGCCAATGGGTTTCTTCTGGTCTCCGGGGCATCTCTTTCGTTGTGTAGAATATTTTATTGTGCTTCCAATTTAAATGTACAATTAGTTTTTTCGTGGAGGACGATCGTTTTTGCTTTTTTAATTTCGCTGCATAATTTTAGCAGTTTATTTGGTAATTTCAATATTTTTAGTTGAATTCCCAACAGAAAATATTAGCAACAGCGAAAATGATTACTGTTTTTTCAATACATCCGGAGGGAGTTGCAATTTGAGGGCATATTTTAAGTATAATTGCGAAATTCATGAACCATTATAAATGGAAGATAAAGTAAGAGTGATGATGAAATAGAGCGATCATTATATCATGAAACTCTTGTTCATTTTGTTGTGGAAAACAAAATCCGAGGTGACGCTACTATACAATGATTCATTCTTTCATTAGCAGTTTTATTGTCTTTAGTTGAAGAGAAATGGATAATTTGGAGATGTTAAGAGGTAATGTGGGGGGGGAGGGGGAAGTGGGGAAATTAGTATTCCGTGCAATTGTTATGTTTGATAAAACGCCATTATGACGGTGTTCTTTAACTCGGATATGTAAATGGCAGCACTCTTCATTCTCCTATTTTCTGAGTATCATTTGCTTGTCCGAGTTTAACAGGGTTTTCATTTGTTTTAACAAGGTTATCATTCTTTTCCTTGCTGCTATGATCACTCTCATAGCTTTTATCACCAAGAGTGTTTTCTTTTGCTAATTTCTCATTCATTTCGTTCAACAACTAAAGTCAGATTCTCATTCTATCAAATACACTCTATAATTGATCATTTAACTGTCGAACGTTGTTGAGCAATAATATTCGATTGCTGTATTGTTGATTTTGGCTATCAATACTCGTCAACGCATCCAGTAAATAGTATATGCTACAGAATGAGAAACTGATTCGAACTGTGAAGTGAAATGAGAAGAAGTGAATGAGAAAAAGTCATCAATAGAACGATATTCGCATGTAATAGCTATGAGAGTGAATACAACACGTCTGAAAAGAATGAGAATCCATCTAAATCAGTTTGAAATGAGCGTGTCATAGACAATAGCTTTTCATGCAATCATAATCGGTTGCAATACTGAGGAATACAACGGTCAAAGACAGTGGTTCTCAAGGGGACTGAAATTATCTGTTTTGGGTAATTTGTGGGTGTCGGGGGGATATTACCTGAGGTAGTCTGTCAAATCATCCAAAGGATAATGGAGCACCCGAACTCGAGAACCACTGGTTTAGGCAGAGGCTTGTGTGGTGATTGAGATATTCAGCAAACAAGTGGATGGTTATGTTATCGAGATATTCATCAAACGAGGTGAGTTTCTATTAAACAATTAGATGATTCCCCGTGTTTGCCTCAGTTTGAGCATGAGCTAAATGCAATGTGCCGCGATACTCTTGCTCTGATTATCGTCACTTGGCCTAACAATAAGTAGAAATGAGTTTTTTACATCTTTCACGATTAGATCCTGATTATCTCGATTGATACTGCTCACCATGCAAGACTCTATCACAGAATGCGTGAATTTCACATAGGCAGTCTGAATAAGCTCATCCAACTTCTCAAACAACCTGGTTATCCCGATATCTACTAAATTTAGTCATTCATTTAATTAATTCCACTCGACAACAACCTTGCTATTGTTAGTAAAATCAACTAATTGTAAAACAAAAAATCCTCGAGAAATTTTTAGACAATAATCATTTCGCGTGTAATTAACAATTCATTTGTGAATAGTGTTTCATAATAACTTGCATTTATATACTGTACGTAGATTATGCAGTAAATTATTTGATTGTGATATTGAAGAGGTGAAGTGATTCCGTTAGAACGTTGTATTTGCATAGCTGGAGCGATATTAATGAGATGATTACATGCGATTTTGTGCTGGAAGGTTGCAGCACAGATGCGCTAGTAACTTGCACGTTTTCGCTAAACGTGGCAGGTGGATGGTTAACGATCTTATCAGGTGTGAGTGGATAAGGATTAGTTTTGTTACGATTGTGGTATTATTATTGTGTGTTGGTGGTGTTTTTCGTGATATCGATCTGTGAGATTGATCTTTTTTGTGGCTTTGTCCCTTGTACGAACGACTGATGATTGCTCATTATATTTTGTGCTTTTGAACGTTCGCAGAATCAATACACGGGTCTTCTGAAGCCCTAATATTGATGAATATGAGAGTCAATGTATCAGTTTCCGTGAAACAAGTACGACAGGAATCCAGCTAAAGCTCAGTTTTTGCTGATAATACTTATCGATCACTTGCAAGAGTCACAATATGACTTATTCAGGAGCCTTACGGTTTAGATTTCGTTTTCGAGTGTGCAAACAACGTTATTGTTTCAGTGTGATGGTAAGAGAATCCGCTAAAAAATGTCTACGATATATTTCACCGCGTCGAAAAGAAAATGTATTGAACATGATTCTGTTAATCATTCTCTCGGTTATGGTCATTTATTATTTTCAAGTTCGATTCAAACGATACGAAATGCCGAAATATGAGGTGATATTTCAATCATATTTTCAACTGAACAATGCCAAAATCTTTCATTTTATCACAACTTTCTGTTGCCCAACTCCCTCTCCACTCTGAACGAGCTCTTGTTGAATCGTTTATTCGGGTGGCGAGAGCATTCAATTTTTTTTCCTTTTTTAGTGAATATATTAATCTTAATAAACTTTTTTATTTGAATTTAAGCAATGAATTCTTCGTTGAATGACTCCTTTCAACGTCATGAAAGGAATAGTTTCGAAGCCTTCCTAATGTCTAGAATATTTATTTGAGACAGTAGGAAGTTTAAATATGAGGTTATCAGCTATTACCAGCTGAATCAATGTTGAGTAATCGTCCTCAAAAGGTGCTATATCTATCAAAGTGCTATCTTCAAGGGAGTAACTTGGCCAGAATCATCGTTCAAAATGCAGCACGTTATTCCTGACTATTCAAAACACCGATCTGGACCAGGTGAGAATGGCAATGCTGTGTCTTTATCTGGTGAAGAAAAGGAGCGAGGTGATGCTGACATGAAAAAGTGGTTCATGAATGTCGTTGCGAGGTATCGTGCATCACATTCCATTCCTCTCTTCCATTATGCCATCATCCACAAATTCCTTATTTCCTCTAGTTTCTACTGCTGAACCCGGTGCATTCTATTATCAGTGAACGCCACTGGAATTATGCGTATGTTCTAATTTCCTAATAAAACAGTCAGCCTTGATCTGCTTCATAGTTCAGTGAATTTACAGCGTGCACTTCATCATTGTAATGAAATAGATTAGAGTATGTTGTGGTCAGGTAAAGAGAACTGATGGGTTAATTGCTGATATTTAAGTGACAAGGTGTCGTTGGATAGAAGTTTGCCGGACACACGCCATCCGAAATGTCGTCTAGTGAAGTACGATATCGATGATCTGCCTCGTACTTCTGTCATTATAATCTTCACCGATGAGGCTTGGACTCCGTTACTTCGAACTGTGCATTCTGTCATTAATCGGACTCCACCGCGATTGTTAGAAGAGGTCATTCTGCTAGATGATTTCAGTCAAAGAGGTATTTATTCTATTGCAGTTTGCAGTTCCATTCCCAGTCTTTACTCAGAGGAAAAACTAATTATCTAATAGTGGTCTATCTGACATCAATGCAAAAATGACGCTTAGAATAAGAAAACGCTTTGGAATATTTTCAGATGAACTGAAAGGAAAGTTGAACGATTACATCAAACGGTTCGGCGGATTGGTGAAGTTGATACGTAAAAATGAACGACAGGGATTGATCAGAGCCAAATTAGAGGGTGCTAAATTGGCCGTGGGTGAGGTGATCGTGTTTCTTGATTCACATTGTGAAGCGAATGCTGGATGGTTGGTTTCTCGTACTCCCCAACTTGTCACTTTTTTGATTGAATATTCATTGCTGGATGTATGAAATATTAAATTGAATTGTATATGTGGAAGTATCGTTATGGTATTTGTATGGCGGTGTTGCTTGATCGATGAGCTGATTCAGGCTTGAACCAATCTTGGCTCGGATAAAGACAAAGCGATCAGCAGTGGTATGTCCAATAATTGATTATATAGAGGCTGAGACGATGCGATACAGTGGAGGTGGCCACGGTGATGCGGTTGGTGGATTTTGGTGGAGTTTGCATTTCAGATGGGATCCGATCGGTGAGGCAGAGCAAAAACGACGCAAATCGGTCACAGAATATGTCCGGTTTGTTACATATCGTAATCGAAGTTGCAATCTTCTCGAATTCAATTTTTCACCATCCGTTCTCTGTTATTTTAGGTCACCAACAATGGCGGGCGGTTTATTAGCAGCAAATCGTAAATATTTTCTTGAAGTCGGTGGTTACGATCCTGGAATGGATATATGGGGTGGCGAAAATCTTGAAATATCGTTCAGGGTATCGGTCTTTTAAGTGATCTTTCTGAAAGTTATTAACTCGTACTTTTATAGTGAAATCATCGAACGGTATTTTGAAGATTTGTTTTCCAGCGCTTATCACCGTATAATATCATTCTGAGAGTCAGTTCATCATTGTGTTCTCTTTCTATCTCCTTTACTTTTGTTTCATAATTATCGATAAGTTACATCGAGTTTACTTATTCAGTAGATCTCAGCATTCGTTCAAAACTTGAGGTGTGGATGTGTGGAGGAAGCATTGAATTCATACCGTGCTCTCACGTCGGGCATATCTTTCGTGCTGGTCATCCGTATAATATGACTGGTCGTGGTGGGAATAAAGATGTTCACGGCACTAATTCAAAGAGATTAGCTGAAGTGTGGATGGATGATTACAAACGACTTTACTATTTGCACAGAAGTGACCTGAAAGTGAATTTTAATTTTCGTTCAGTATGATGCTGATCCCCAATTGCAAGTCCTTTTTCTTAGAGAAATTCGTTGGTATAAAATGTTTGGAAATTTTTGTAATGATTGGATTAGTTTATCCTTTATTTTTACTTTATTCTTTCTCATTTCACTTGCAATCAGTACAAGAAATAAACCGTCAGTTCGATGGTTTTGAAGCCTTTGAAAGTTTTTATAAATGTTTTTCATTTATTTTTTATGTTGTTGAAGGATAAAGATGTTGGCGATCTATCCGAGCGGAAGGCGTTACGAAAGAAATTGAAGTGTAAATCATTCAAATGGTACCTGGATAATGTCATACCAGATAAATTCATTCCCGATGAGAATGTTTCTGCATATGGAGCTGTTAGTCGTTCGTCGATCCGTTTATATCTTGTTGTGTCTTATGGTATTCAGCCCTACTGATGTTGTTTGATGTGCTATCGATATTTTGTACTCAGTGATCTTGGGAAATTACAGGTTCGAAATGCAGACTCAGGATTATGTTTGGATACGATGCAACGTGATGAAAAGGAAACGATAACAGTGGGATTGTTTCATTGCCAATCGGGCGGAAGTTCTTCACAGGTTAGCATCATTTTGCGGTGGTTATCTCTTTGACAACTCTTTTCGGACAGTGATGCATCTTAAGTTGTTCATTACTTTCATACAGAATAAGACGGTTAGTGTGACAATTCAGTACAGGTCCATTGATTTCAGTGATTTTATTTTAGATCGTTCCAAATGCGATCACATACAGTCGAACATTTATCGATACATTTTATTTATATAGTTCAGAAAAAATGTTTGATCAATGCTCAAACTGAATGAAAGATCAATCGGATTGGAATGTGATTTGATTGAAGTTGGATGATTGCTGAATT